>JAOCPS010184119.1:0-14269 GCA_025505425.1 Graphium colonna
TACCACCTTCACAACAAATCAATACGGGGCACAAAGACTGGCATGTAAGCAAGAACATCGATGTAAACATAAAAATACCAACGCATAAAATATTATTTGTTTTATCGATGAATATAGCTATAATCAAAAGTATAAATGTGTAATATTTGAGCGCCAACATTCCTTATAATAGATCCGCTATTTTTTGGTATTGTTGGCCAGCGGACCCGTATAGGTGTATTTTTATCACTTTTAAATTTACACAACAGATTTTTACGTCAAGGTGTATTTTTATCACTTTTAAATTTACACAACAGATTTTTTCTTACTTTTTAAAATATTTAAGTAATAAAGTTAAAAAGTAATTTAAATATCCTGCTAGAGCAGCGATTTAACTCAAGAAATATCATATTGTTTATTACAGTCCGTAAATAAACTGCATTTTTTCAATGTGTCTAAAGTACATTGTAGAACAGGCTGATGTACGAAGGGTGTGTTGTACCTTGGCAATATTTACCAACTTTTAAACGTCTTATAAATTTGTAAATATGAATTAGACATTTATGATATTCTGATGTCGAATATTCAAATAGTTCATATACCAAAATATGTAAATACTTTGGCTTGCTTACAGTGCGTCAAACTAGTTATGTAAAGTACAACAGATTTCCCTACATGCAAATGCCCAGGGTACGTTTTTTTTTAAGTCAAATTATAGTATCGCTATAGGTCCTTAATACGTGTACTAATTTTCAAATCGATGAGACGTTTGTAAAAATGCGTACAAAGATTACGTTGGATAAATATATTTAGATGAAGCTAATAAAAGCGTTTTAAAAAGAAGTACACAATCTTTGTTACGAACATATAAAAGCAATCTTGATTTAAAGTATAAATCATTCAGAAAATTTGAAATGTTTTAAATATTTTCGCATACATTCAAATATTATTTTAAAATAAAAGAAATTTCGAACTTTTAGTGAGCGTTAAAAGAAATATTAATTAATTTTCTCTTCAAACGTACTTTTTTGTATTGAAGGTTGCCGAATAGCTATACACATTTTTTTCATCTAGTTACGAGTTTTCTTTATCTTAATTCTTATTTTAAAACATATTTTTCCGGACAGTCGGTAATCAATTTAAACTAATTAAGATAATATAAATGCCTTGTAATAAAATTATTTGGAGTAATATTATTATTGGACAATTTATGAATTAAGGTAAACATTACAATACACAACGAAATAATAGCTTAAGCAAAGTTTAAAACCACATTAAAGGTAACAAATTCTAATCTAAGCTAATCAAAATCTAATCTCTAAAAACTTAAAGCCGCCGCACAAAATAATTTAGCATAAAACCGTGCAGCTTAAACTTAATTCCGTTCGTTGAACAATATTTGAGCTGGGATAAGTTTAATATGTTTTGACTTTGAAGTTTACTTATTAATTTGAAAGCTCCATGCAATATGTATCTTGGGAACTATCCTGTCAGAAAATTTATTTTATTATACATCCAAACTAATACTCGTATAACACGGCTGAAGAATTTGTTTGCTTGTTCAGTTAATTAAACGCCAGTGCTGGCTGGAATTTATATAATATAGGATAGATATCATCATCATCAATCATATGTAAAAGGATTTTTCGTGCCTCATAAATCTGATGAATAGCTTAAGCTACGTCAAACTTCAGGCTACGATCCTAAGCCTTAGGCAGAGCTGCCATATCGAAAATTAAACTTAAACAACTAGTATTCTTATGAAGTGTATTGTAGAGATACGATTTTATACTCTACGGGAAACATTACATGCTCAAAATGAACTTTAAGCATAAAAAAGTAACACATTGCTTAAATAACGTTTATTATTACGTTACTTTTTATACAAAAGCACAAATAATTCACAATATCTTTGTGAATATTCTACCTATGCGATAGCCAAACACCAAACCCAGAATAGCAATTGATTTGCCAACATATTAAACATAATAATAATTTGACCTGAATACTTTATTCACACTACTAATTCAATCTCAATTATTTTTAAAGTTTTTAAATATTCCCATTATATTTAATTGGTGATTTTATTGTATGCTATTGCGACTTTTTGCATCGAGGCAAAATGCCGCAGTGCGCTTTGGCCCTATGAGGATTTAAATATTATATTGCCATATAGACGCACTTGTCTTTTTGTTTTTACATTAAAGCTGCATGGTATGATAATCCAAAATCCGAACTTAAAAGTCGAAAGTTACAAATGATATTTAAAAGTAAGGAGAGCCCACAAAGCCTCAAGACTCGCCTTTTTAACCAGTGTGTATTGTCTACAATAACGTGCAGTGCCGAGACATGGACTCTTACAAAAGGCACTATGGATAAGATCATGGTTTAGCAGAGAGCCATAGAGAGAGGCATGCTTGGCATCAGAATGCCAGATCGAGTTTGTAACACTGAGATCTGGCGTCGAACGAAGGTTCACGACGTTCTCTCTAGAGTTGCAAAGCTAAAATGGAACTGGGCAGGACATCTAGGTCGAAGAAACGGTGGTAGATGGAATAAGGTTGTCACCGAATGGTACCCTCGATACGGAAAGCGTAGTGATGGTGGGTCGATGACATAATAAAAATCGCCGACAAGAACTGGATTGCTATGGCGTGGGTCAGTGGTGCAGACAAAAAGAGGCATTTACTCAGCAGTGGGTACATGAAGGCTGAAGATAATGATGTCATTTGATTGTTCACCTTTTAATTGTTTTTACATTTGACTTCGAACATAAAGATAGATAAATAGAAAATAATAGTTATTTTGAATACTAGTTCCGACGTGGAACTAAAAAAGGCATCAGGAACAGTTCGCAACATCATTGCTGTGATCTGAGAGTATACGGCTAAAGAAAACACCGTGCGTTTTTCGTTTAACTACTTCCGTAGGATAATCTTTGATCTAAATAATAAACAAAAATTACACGTGCTACGAAAGTTAATAACGACGAGTTAAAAGAGATGGTGGAAGCCGACCGGTATCAACCTACCAAAGAATTAGTGACATTGTTTGACGTTAGCTTACCCACGATATTGACCCATTTGCGCCAAATCAAACGCCGCAACAATTCCCTAAAACGAAGCTAAAACTCCCTTTGATTTAGAATTTTTTCTACATGATAAACGGCTATTTTAATACTTTAAACCCTCATATTAGTGTAAATCATGAAAAAAATGGTAGTTACTTGGGTCGAAGTTCTGCTTACACGGAGCATAGTTTCTAACTCCAAGTCATGTAATCTTAAAACGGTTGTTCAAACAGCGAGAGATCTTTCGTTATTATCCCCACTAACAATGTAGCTATAATGCAAGTTGTACTTCGGTTTCCTTAGATCTCAAAGAATTATCATAAATCTCATAAAGCAATCACAATGTCTAATAACACCGTTGTATCTTCAATTTTGGCACAAAACTTGCAGGTTAAGTTATTATAAACACTATATAAGCTCTTTAGAAGTGTAGAAGACGTGTTATAGGATCGTTCGTCAAATTTCCACTAAAAAAACTTACTGTGCCTTTATAATAGTATTTATTGAAATCTCGAGTAATATAAAACATCCATTACAGTTTCACGGTGTCAGATAAAATGTAAGTGCTTAGAACCTTATAATTAATTTGTAGCATTTTTGGTAATAACAGCAAATAAGAAAAGATATAGTCTACGAATTATATTAATTTATCGAGTTGTTATACCGTTGTTATCGATGTTGTTTTATCGTGAAATATAATTATTGTTTATTAACCGTATATACAAAATTGGCGTTAATTATTAGTGCGTTTGACAATTTAATATATGTCATATTTATCATCTTAATTTTGATGCGCCTTTAAATAATAATGATGATTATTGAAAAAATAAGAGAAAATAATAATTGAAAGTAGAAAAAAACTGTTAATGATATTTACGCACTTATTTTATAATATTGGTCAGTTTCAACGAAATTCGGAATTAATGTACATACTATGTATGTACATTAATTCCGAAAATTAAGGTTTATGGTTCTTTAAAAGTGATTCTGTGTAAACTATTTTTTAGATTCAACAACAGTATTATATAGGAACAACGGTATTTATGAGTATTTTGAAAGCCTTGTTTGACATGAGTAACTACGCACTTATAGCAGACACGCACCTATAGCGGAGAGTATAATATCGGCTTTAACTGTCTACGTTTAAGTTAGGGTTCTTTAAAAAGTTATGAAACGCTTGATATTTAGGTCCACATATATTCTATATACATCGTCATCTATAACATTTTAAAAAAGTACCCAATGAATTATAAATCTTTTATCACCTATTCTGTCTATAGTGCACAAAAAAGTCGGAAAAATTACAATATATTTTTATAAATTACATTACATCATCACCAAAGCCTATAATAATCCATTGCTATACGTGGGCCTTTTCCAATGTGTCGCATCCAGTTGTGTCCAACCACCCTGCTAAGATCGTTGGTCCACCTTGCCTAAGGGCATCCTACATTACGTTTTCCGAGACGCGGTCTCCACTCAAGAACACGTATAACCCAATCCCTCGGTCATCAATTCTGTGGCTAATGTGGCAGGGCACTGCCATTTCTGGAACGTGAGAGCTCTGTCGGTTACTTTAGTCCTCTGTCGGAGCACCACAATCCGGAGACGATTCCTCAGAGATAACCCGAGCATAGCCTTCCCATAGCTCGCTAAGTGACTTTGAGTTTGTAGAATACCTTGTGAAATAACTAAAAGCGTCCACGTCTCGGCTCCGTAAGTCATGTCATTATGAAATAGGCAAGGCGAAGACTCAACGTAGTTTGCCGAACCCGATTGTATTCGCCTGTTGATTTCTCTTTCAAAGTTGTGTGTGTGTTTTTACCCATTTGCACTATTTGTCCGAGGTAAATGTACTCTTGAACAACCTCGCGGCAAACGCCGTTTACAGCAATTGGTGCCAGAGAATTATGTTCATTGAACATAATCTTTGTCTTATCTCAATTCAGCCGGAGACAAATACGTTGTGACGAATTGGCTAGGTCGCCCAGTATCAGTTTTAAGTCTTCCAACATTTCAGGCATCAAAACGATGTCATCAGCAAATGTGAGATGAACTTGCCGTTTATATTAATGCCCTTTCTTTAAAGAACGTTTGTGTCATGACTGTAAAGTTCTCCCATCAAAGAGAAATAGAATTAAAAAGCTTTTCGAGCTCTTTCAGTAACGTAGTACAACCTGATTTCAAAAGCTCCGTTATGATTATATCCTCCCCAGGTGCTTTTCCATGCTTAAACTGTCCAGGAGACAACAGTCAGTATTTAGGCTGACATTGGGTAAATCTTCGCTAAAGTGACGAGTCACAGTAGCTTGTGCGTCTTCAGCATCGCTTTTAGGTCGAGCCGAGTGCAAGATGTGAAGCTGGCTATAAAAGCCCTCAACTTCTGATAAAAGCTCTGGCTTTGAGGCGACTACTCTTCCGTCCGTTGTAGTCAGCTCCTTTCTAAGGATTGTATGAAAACGACTCCCGCTTTTTCAATTGAGATTGTAGTGAAGCGTCAAAGGCCAAACCATTTTATTTATTGTCCTATTGAGAGCCTGGTATTTAAACGACCTGATTAGGGGATTTTTACGTCGTCCCCTCATAAGCTTAAGAGTTTCCGCATAAAACTTGGAGTATTTGTCTGTATGCTGCAGCGAACAGAATTTCGTACCTTCATCCCTCAGAATGCTTACCACTCGCTAAAGGTCCTGGTAAATGTCGGTGTGGTCGTTTAGGTTGGCATGGACCCCTATAAGCGGAGCGTTCAAACTTTAAGGAAATATTTAGAGAGCCTCTTACAAGACGGTGATCACTTCCGGTGTAGAACCTGTTAATCACTGAGACCCCTCTGAATATGTGCTTCTGTAAACTATAATGAAGTCAATCTCATTTTTGGTCACAGTATTGGGGCTCTGCTATATCCATTTCCTTTGCGGTATGTGTGTGAAAAGTTAATACGAAATTGCCGCTATTTTTCGAGGAATTTGACAAGCATTATTATAGTTTCTGCTACCAAAGCCTTGGGTTCCTACCACCGACTTAACGCAATTCTGTACGCCCACTTAATCTTTCTATTAAAGTCTCCCATGATAACGTTGTAGTGGGCTTTTTGGTAGACTGTAAACCATTCGAAATATCCTCGAATATTGCCTCTACTTCATCATCCAAGTATGTTAAGGTCGATGCGTACACTGGCACTAACTTGAGGCTATACCTCTCGGTAATCTCTTTCACGGAAGTACAGAAGATGACCCTATTTTAGAGCAATCGTGTTTTCGCCCAGCCTACTGACTTCACACAACCCCAGAATACCCCACTTTATTCTACCGAGTTCTTCTTCGAGCTGTGCCAAGAAATCATCAAGCCTTAATATGCGTCCATTATACATCGCCCGGGTTACGAGAGGCCGCAATTATATGGCGTCTTCCTAACTTTAAATGCATTAAAGGTTCATTAACTTTGTACGCATTAAAATTTGACGATTTAATATAATTTTTCGAATATAACAAATTTATTGACAATTTTTTAACCATGTTATCTTTATCAATTCACGGATACTAAAATTATTCTGCCAAAATTTTCATTAAAAATTATCACCTAATCATTTAACATACACACCGCAAAATGAGATCCTTTAACAACTTTTAAATTTATTATTGTTAATAATTTTGATGGATCACCTTCTTCACCTGAGCCACTATTTACCATAAGATCAAAACTATTATTGGAACTTTATTATTAAAGTAATTATTATAGGAAATTTGTGCGGAACCCCAATCTAACTCAATATAAATTCTTTTCTATTGAGCAACATTTGTTGTAGAGTTTACCTCTATTCTCCAATATTAATTCGTCGTAATTTTACACGAAAGCGTGACTGTTATAGCTGTAAAGATTTATATTCATATACACAACACGAGATGCATATGAACAGATGTTCATATGCACCCCGTGGGGTGTATATGAACATATTTTAACACCTTTAACGTTACCAAGCCACTGCTACTGCACTAACTGTATAGGAAAAATGCTTTGTTATTTAAAATTATAACGCTACCTAAACATTTAAATTTATTTAATAAGTGGACTATAGCAACAATCAAAACCATCATAACTAAAGAGATAAACTGTATTCGAAGGAGGGATTAGTTGTCAGGTTATTAGAAGGTACTGACATACTTTAACGACTGCCAAAGGTGTTCTTGACAACCGAAACCGACTTTTTACATGCCCTTCCAACGCATATATCTTTCTTTTCAGGCAATCGGGTGATCAGCCCACATTGCCCTAACCCATCCAAGAAACAACAACACAAAGTCGTAGTCCCTCCGCCATATAAGAACCCACGACCTCCGGTTTGTAAAGCAAGCGCCCATACTACGACGACTATACTAAGTTAAGTCTTATTTACTACTTGTAAACTACGTTACATCTTAATAAAAGACAATAATATAAGAAAGAATTAAATAAATTTATTTGAAATTCAAGAAACCTCCGATACGTAAATGTAAAGAAGATAACTTCATATTGGCTGATCTGTTAAGAAAAATATCCATCAATACCATCCATCAGCCGAAACAAGCCCACTGCTGGGCAAAGACCCCCCCCCCCCCCAAGGATGTCTTCAGTGGCCGGTCTTGGGCTATTCACATCCAGCCATTTCCCGCGACATATATCCGCGATATCGTCAGTCCACCTGGTAAGGGGCCTGCCCACACTGTGTTTTCCTGTTCGTGGTCGCTACTCTAGAACCTTTCTACCCCTTCGGCCGTCAGTACTTCTGGTGATATGCCCCGCCCATTGCTACTCAGTCTGGCTATTCTCCGGCCTATGTCGGTTACTTTGGTTCGTCTGCGGATTTCGTCATTTCTAATTCTGTCACGTAGGAAAACTCCAAGCATAGCCCCACTCCATCACTCTCTGAATCACTACGAGCTTCCTTAAGAGGCCTATTGTAAGCGACCACGTCTCGGTTATCGGTATATCATCACTCCTAACACATACTGGTCGAAGACTTTCGATTTAAGGTACTGCGGTATTTGGGACGAGAAGACGTAAAGTAGCCTTCTGAATGCTGCCCAGCCGAGTTGGATTCGTCGATTAACCTCTTTCTCGAAGTTGGACTTACCTAGTTGGATCGTCTGACCTAGGTAGATGTAGTCATCTACAACTTCGAGCAGAAAGTCTCCGATCTTAATTTCCATGGGCGCGACATTCAACATAATCTCCGTCTTTTCCATGTTCATTTTTAAACCTATTTGTCTGGAGACTCTGCTGAGGTCATTGAGCATTATGCCAAGATCTTCCAAAGTCTCAGCCACGACTACAATATACTCGGTAAAACGAAGGTATGTCGCCGTTGATGTTAATGCCATCCTCTCCAGTCCAGAAGCTTGAACATACATATCTTCCATTGCAGCGGCGAACTGTTTTGGAGACATAACGTGCCCCTGTCTCACGCCTCGCTGCAATTGAATAGGTCTAGACCTCTGTTCTTGGAGTCAGACCAACATGGTGGCGATTTCATAAAGATGTTTTAGAACCTCGATATACCGGTAGTCGATATGTGCACCTTTGAAGAAACCTCAACACAGCCCAGGTTTCGATCGAATCAAAGGCTTTCTCATAATCCACAAATGCCAAGCATAGTGGCTGGTTATACTCTTCAGTCTTCTGTATAACTTGCCGCAGCGTGTGGATATGGTCTATAGTGCTAAAACCTTTTCGGAAACCAGCTTATTCGGAAGGCTAAAAGTCATCAAGCCTGCGTGCGAGACGATTCGTAATGACTCTCAATAACAATTTGTAAACATGGCTCAGCAGTGATATGGGTCTATAATTCTTACAATTATTTCTATTATTCTTACAGTCTTGCTTACAAAGGGCCTCTTAAGGAAGCTCATTGTCACTCAGAGAGCGATGGGGAGGGCTATGCTTGGAGTTTCCCCGCGTGACAGAATTAGAAATGACGAAATCCGCAGACGAACCAAAGTAACCGACATAGCCCGAAGAATAGCCAGACTGAAGTTGCAATGAGCGGGGCATATCGCCCGAAGAATTGACGGCCAATGGGGCAAAAAGGTTCTAGAGTGGCGACCACGCACAGGAAAACGCAGCGTGCGCAGGCCTCTTACCAGATGGATGGACGATATCGTCCGGGTCGCGGGAAGTGGCTGGATGCGAATAGCCCAAGACCGGCCACTGTGGACATCCTTGGGGGAGGCCTTCGCCAACAGTGGTCGTGTTTCGGCTGATGAACTGTGAACTTAACGTATTACAATTTTGCTTTAGTTCGCTTAGTCCATAGACATAAGCGTTCTAAGATTTAAAATATTATTGAAAAATTATAAAGTGGTGTGCGCCCAAAGCTCATATTTTTATATATTATATATACAAATACATTAAATTAATAAAAGAAAACATTTCAAGGTGGTAGAGCATAATATCTTTTCACAGCTTTTGGCATAAAATATAGCATGCATAACTTTTTGCCATGCCGGACGGCCATATCTACCCTTTTCTTTTCCTACTCCTATCCTGTCCAAATCATTAATCCCGATCCCATTCTATCCAAAAAACCTATTCTGTACCAGGTTGACAACGTACTCGCGAGTCTCCGGATGTTGCGTGTGTCTATGAGCGACGGAATCACTTAACATCAAGTGAGCCGTCTGCTCGTTTGTTTCCTTTCCATAAGAAAAAACACTACTATTCATTTTTACACATCACAATGACGTAGCACAAACATTTAATATGTCAAGCGAATTTTTTTTAATTGCGCAAATCGACAAGTACTATGACATTTATTAAAACTACTTAAAAATAGAAAAGCGACCATTTCGGGACCACTAGTTTATCTAAATAGGGCAACACCAGTTGTGCATTTAAATATATAGCTTTGTTGAAATCATGATTCCCTTTATTTAGTCAACGCGGGTTTTTTACGCAGAAGTCACAATAACTGAAAATATTAAAAGGACAATACTCATTTTTACATAGGATACCTTAAAAAATTGCATCAATTTCAAAAAATTTTTTCAAGATTAGACTTTTTATATTAATTTCTCCAGAAGTTCTTTTCATAAAGAAAACCAGGGTTTAGGATATATAATAAAATCGAAAAAACGATTCATACAAAATAGCTTCTATTGCATTCTACATCTCTATGACAGATTGTGTAAAGGTCATGTAGGTACAGCAAAATTTAAACTTCAAATTAAATATACTTTTATACTTTAAATAAAATTTCCTGTTAAAAAAATCAAAACCATATATCATAATGTCGAAGTAAATTTTGTCAAAAATTACTATATACAAGATTAAAATCTTGATGCATGACCACTTTTGGGCATTGTCTTTTATTTTGGCATTAAATAATTGAAATAAACATATGTCAAACTGTAAAAGCTATTATTCTATTTCCCAGCCCTATTCTCACATTATTTGGGAATGGCCTTCAAACGCATCAAATATTACCTGAAGATCAGTTTTCACACAGAGCGACTGGGATCTAACCTCGGCAACCCAAAGGAATAAACTGAACTCGAAGTATGGTTTAGTTGTCAGGATATTTGAAGGCACAGACATCCTATAACGGCTGACAAAGATGTTCTCGACGACGCATTGCACTAAACTTACCGAGAAACAACAACACAAAGCCATTGTCCCACGACACGAACCCACGACCTCCGGTTTGTAAACCAAAGACTAATGTCGCTAGGCCAGAGGCGATTTAACTATAAAGTCTATTAAATATATAAAATCAATTTAGCATTGATAACGAGTAAACAACGTGCTTAGATGTGACTCTATAACATTCGTATGCAAGTTCTTTGGGTCAGTAGAGTCGGATGAGGTTATCATTTATGGTTTTATTTATTCAAAGCGGTGAGTAAAGTATTACGTCATTTTGTGCATCTGTCTGTCTGACTGCGACCACCCTTTGGAACTTGATAAAAAAGTACAAATACCAGTGGTTACTCATTGGAATTAACCCTTAACGAACGAACGACAATATAAAAATTCTTGAACCGTCAAATGCCGCCATACACGCGGCGTGACGTGATATTTTAACCGACTTCAATAAAGAGGAAGGTTCTCTGGATATGTTTGTACTTTTTTCCCGATTTTAAAAAACTACTTTTTCATCTTATAGGGTATTCTTCCGAAATGGACCCATAATTTCAGAAATATTAGTTCAGTAGTTTTTCTTTAAAACGAAAATAACAAAATCGGTTTTATGTATTTTTGCGCGTATCTCTGTCATTTATGAACCGATTTCAAACATTTTTTTTTTATATAATAGAATAAAAACATAAATAGTCCTATAATATTAAAAGAAACGGTTCATTAGTTTGATTTTTAAATAGAAATAACAAAAATTTAGAATATTCGCACATATCCCCGCAACTCATTAACTTATTTGAAAAAATATTTTTCATCTGATAGAGTACACTTCCACAATGGTGCTATAATTTTTTATAAAAATCGGATTTGTTTTTAAAAATCAAAATAACGGAAAATATACGTTTCGAAAATTCACTTTAAAGGCGTTTGAAGTCGGTTTTTGTAATTTTCTGTGATAAATAAACTTGCACAAAAATCTGTCAGGTTTGGTATTAATTATACATGCTCCAATGAAGGGCAAAATAAGTGAAAAGAGATTAACAGTGCGATCAATTTGGAACAATCGGAAAAATGTAGAAAATTAAGAACTTTGGGCTTTCCTTTCTGCAATATTTAACATGCCGTTAAGCTAAAATAAATTTGGATATCGTTCAACAAGCTATATTAGCAGAATTCCTATACAATACCCAAAAAAAAACTTTGTATAAATAAATCTTTCATCTATAAAAATTATTTATAAATGTGTACAACTATATATAACATATACGCATGCATCTATTTATTTATTTCAATTCCATTATTTTTCTGACTTTTTTCACTTCCGTATCCTTTTGTATGGACATATCTGTACATATACTACACATTATTTCCGTAACTTTAATAAAATAAAGCGTTATTACGACGTGGGTGATACCGCACGGCCGTAGAAGTGCAGCAAAAGGAGTGAAATGATGTTATACTCCATCACCTGCACTAGCAGTATAGAGGAGATATGTTTTTATCCCGGAAAAGCAGTTCGCGGACTGTTTTAAATTCAATCTTAAAACGAAATATATTTTTATTATTATATTTAACCGTCTATATGCTGCAAGATTTCTAATTCTAGAAAAATTTATGAGCAAAACGTTGTTTACTATATGCTTTGTTAGAACGTTTTTGAATAATTTACCACCTGGCAGCATATGAATACTCGAGAAAAACTGGACACGCCACAAATGTATTCTACTGAATGAATCGCCACTTTTTTATCGCATTTCCTTAACGAACTAAGAGATACATATATAATACATGACAATTGCATACTAAATACCAATAACGAGTTCACTACAGATCGCGGTGAAGGAAAACATCGTGAGGAAACCTGCATATCTTAGAAATATTTCTGAGACACGTGAAGTCCATCAATCCGCGCTGGGGCCGCGTGGTGCTCTATGCCCTATACCCTCTGTCTAGAGGTCTTTGCCCAGCAGTGGGACAATATAAAAATAGGCTGTTGTTTATTTTTACAGATACAGACCTAGAAAACAAACTGTTTATAATAAAACTGTGACTATAATGTGTGTGACTTTAAAAATAAAAAACAAAATATGTTGAAAACTAGGGATCGTCTAACTATATTTATGGCAGATTTACAAATTGTCAAAAGACAAAACCAATTTAAAAATTACAAAAACCGACTTCAAACGGTTTAAAAGTGTACTTTCGAAACGTATCTTCTTCGTTATTTTGATTTTAAAAACAAACTGCTGTTTTGATTTTTCTAAAAATTTTGTGGGACTATTTGGAAAGTATACCCTATCAGATAAAATATGAAGTTTTAAAATCAGTTCATGAGTAGCAGAGATATAGGCGAACATTCCTACATATTGTTATTTTTAAACTAAAATCGTAGCCTAATTTACTATATATACTATGAGCTATCTACCAATGTAATCCGTGAAAATCGATACAGTCGTTTTGGGGACTATAGGCGACCCAAACAGACAGACAGTCATATTTTTTTTTCAACAAACTATCGTATACACTTTCATTTTCATTTATTACAAAGCTCTTTCATGATATACACGCATATTCAGTTTATTTGTTTATAAATGTTAAGTAGGTCGGACAGTGACACATTTATTTAAGTAGAGTTATTTCTAAAGAACACGATCCTTGAAGCGTTAGTTGTAAATGATTCATCACCTTGTACATTTATTCATTATATTGTAGGTGATGAATCATTTACGTATGAGCCGCGGTAGCTCAGTGCCCGGGCACTCGACTTCATTTCTCATTACTCGAGGCGAACCTGAGTTCGATTCCCGGTACCAGAACCAAAGAAATTGTCAACATTCAAATTGCAATTTCAAGTGTTGGTTTACCACGTCCTTCGCAGTAAAGGAAAACATCGTGACGAAACCTGCTTATCTATGAAGCAATATTTCTAAGATATTTGAAATCAGCCAATACGCACTAGGGCAGCATGGACTATGCCCTATCCCTCGTTCTTGAAGAGACTCATCAGCCCATCAGTGGGATAATTAAAAACTGTTACACTAAGGTATGTTGCGAGATATTCAAAAATAATTCATCAACTCACCAGTCATCACAACGACCGACACCATGGTGATGATGAAGAAGGTGTTCTGCCAATCATCCGTGTCCACTTGCACCAGCGACGTGGTAACTACAAACGAGAGGGTGATCACTACCAGTGAGCCTAGGAGCCTGCTCTTAACCGATACCCTGGAAGAGTGGAAGATAGTTAACAAAGTTATAAATAAATTTAAAACAGTATATATTTTTTTAAACAAGCTTTAGGTGTCAACAAGATAATCACATTGGCCTAATCTCAATGGGTTTGCGTAGTTTAATTAGAGAGTTCCTATAGCCATCAGCCAGCTCCATCAGATCAGCATCAATTCATCACAATATTGCATTTCCATGCATCATAGGTGCATATTGGTACAAAATTTCCGCCGAATCAGAAACCGGGAAGTGAGTCAAAGGATAATGCCCAAAAGACTTGTTAGGGAAGGAGAAAGATTTGTTTTAGGTGGTAGAGCATAACATCCTTTCACAGCTTTTGCTGCACTTTTAAGGCCACGCTCGTCCGGGGAAGTACCACCG
>JAOCPS010184224.1:0-14268 GCA_025505425.1 Graphium colonna
ATTTCTATTGTACCATATAATATAGATATTAAATAACCCTGATTACACAAATTATTCATACAGTAAGTATTAATACACGCATGAAAATTATTATATATTTTGATAGTTATGCACTAATTTCACATTTAGCTTATGCTTCCCAATCCTTATTGGAGATAATAAAGAATAACATTTACTCTCAGGGTCACGTTACTAGTTCGCGGGTCTTGATCAGCTTTGCTTTTACTCACTTATTAATTTTAGAAAATTATGAACCTTTAAGTTAGACCATTTTTAAATAAATATATATAAACAACACAACGAGTCCCTGTGCTCGATCAGCTAGCCATCTGTGCAGTGGCGGCTCGAAGGAAAACATCCGGATAACAGTTCGAGCGTCCACTGGACAGATCCTACTCAGGAATTTGGTAACACTGACTTGGATATTGTCGTGAAGTGACGATAAGAGAGATTGTATCATATTTCATCCTAAGCAATTATTTATATGGACTTAGGAATGAGTTTCATGAAGCCAAGTATTGCGGACTTCCAAAACAGACAAAAAAGCATGTCTAACAATGCAAAATGCTTTAACCACATGTTGCTATAATATGATAACAAAAACCCATTTGAAAAGGACAAGCTAGCCGTTAGAAAATATCTAACAACTACAATGCCGAATTAATGGAAATTATTGTTTCATAGTTACCACGGCGGCTGCTACCTTTTAACCCCCTTTGCTGTTCCACAGGAAGACTGTGGAACAGCAAAGGGGGTTAATCAACGTGCTCATCCCTAGGGCTTCAGGTTCGAAGTAGTATGATATTAGACCCGACAACTCAAATAAAAATTTGAATGCGAAAAAATATGCAACATTACAATATTTAATATTTTATTGTTATAAATATGTCCTTGTTTTTTTATCTAAATAAATGAAAAAAATATATGCACACTCTCTCCGATATATCGTTGAATTAAGAAAAAATATAAAAAAATAATATCTATTTATATTTTTCTTGAATGGGAAACCTATTATATACCGTCCTTTCGTCTGACCAAGGTAGTACTTGATGTATTTTTCGTTATTTGATTATCCTCTCTCCAAAGCGGTGAACTTCATAGAGTTAAGATTAATTAGTTTTTGTTTAGCAAAAAGTGATTTTACCTTTAAGTTACATATACTGAAGGTATTTTCATTACAGTGATTTTCCTAGGAGGGTTTTGGTCGAGCTCTATGGAGGTGAGTGGCCGTACTGGCAGATAAAGGATAGGTAGAGGGTCAGACTTTGATTGCTATTCTGCACTGTACTTAGATGTGTTCGTTTAGCCTTTAATTGCATCAGTCAAATTTAGTAATAGTTCAGGTTTTTGTATTATATAACTTTTCATATTTGCTTTGTTTTTCTTCGATGGCTGTTTTCTATGATTTTGAGATTCTTGGGTACTGGGTACCTCCAGATATTTGTTCGTTGAATACGAGAAGAGTGCTTGTTGTTTAAAATTATATTAGTTTGTCGTATTTTAGAAAGCCAGTGTTACCTGCCTCCTTTTCCCGCTGTACTTGGATTTACAGCTCCTTGCGCTTCTTTAAAACATAGATTAGATAGTCTTCTTTTATGTAGTACGGAGTTTGTTGCAGACAATGTTTATTTTACTGGATTTTTATTTTAACATACTTACTGAATGTGATTACCACCGCTCTAATCTTCTTGCCTATTTTCCCTAGTTTTCAAACTGCTTCAATTTTATTCACATCCCATTCTACTTTTAAATATGTATTTATAATGTAAATTATAATTTCTTCCAGTTCATTGTAAGAATTCGCACTCTTCTACGCCAAAAAGACGAAGTTTTTAACCTTAACTGCCTTTATAAATTAGTTATTTTTGTTCATCCAATTTTTTCTCTAAAGTTTAGTTTTTTAACTTTAAGTTGTTAAATTTCTCGTTAAGGATTTTGATAATCGTATTTTTATGTCCTCTATCATCTCTAGCATATCTTGTTTTTGCTGTCTGATTTTATTTTGCATATATATTAACATATTTTCATTCTCTTTCATGTTTTCTGCCGTGAAATTCCTAGTGACCACTTTGAGAAAATTTGAGCAATTTTTTGGTACAATTGCAATGCGATCAATGTATTACAAATATCTAACATTTACTTACATATTACTTTTGCAATGTTCGTTAAAAACGAAACTATTTTGAAATTTGGAAGCAAAAATAAACCATATTTTAAAATACAGACCGGAATATAAAATTTAACAACTTTTGTACAATAATAACATTAGAGACACAAGCTTCCGGTATAAAATAAAGTAATACTAACAATTTGTATGCATGTACACATAGAAAAGCAGAACTAGCATTACTGTTTATTTTTACAATTTTTTATATAATTCTTATTTATATAAATTGAGTGAATAAGTAATATGCTATTTCAACCATAAACCTATATACCATTTGATTTTCGAAATTCTTTTTTGTTTATCGAAATTAAAAATACTTTCAATGCTTTACTTTAAATACTTCTAATAAACTAAAAAAGTAAAATACTTTCCTTATTAAAATTAAAACATGCAAAATATTAATCAAAAACAAAATAAAACAAAGTGTAGTAAAAATTATTGGTCTAATTTATTATAACAAAATCATCTGCGATACTATTAGGCTGGTCTCGATTTCTGAATTCTCGTTCGTTGACTGGTAGTTGTCCTTTGTAACCACTCGGCTATTTCTTCGTATGACTACGTCTTTAAAATTACGGCATATATTTTTGACGATACCAGTGAGTGTCTAACGTTTTTTGAAATGAACAGGATGATATGTGCACTAGACAACTAAAATATTATCATACGTTATTTGCAATATTGTTTATTTCGAAATAACTTGATAACAGTCGTCTTCAATAGCCACATGATTATATTACTTTGAACACTGTAGTCTCTCATATACACGTTGATTATTAGTCTTTTAATCAATGATATCAGGAACACTTAGCACTTTTTATGTTTATCGAATATTTAAATCACCGTTTGTTTTAGCCTGACAAAACATTAGTACGCGTTAGTCACTGGTTTTTGAGTCAAATTAGCTACTTTTTACTTTAATAAAAATTATATTATAATTTTAAAGAATTAATTTCTGCGGACAAGATGTATCTTACGTCACACTGTCCACTAACCTATTATATATACTATTACAATAACACGTATAATTCTTTTTTTTTAAACTCAAAAAGGAGGCTTGGCGTTGATGTTAATATTTTGTAAGTATAAGAAGACTGCGTTATTTATGAACTCTTTCAATTTTTTTTGTCTGAAAAGTTTTTAGAAAAATCGTTTTAGAAGTTTGTTTTTAAAATTGAAGTGACAAAAAATATATGTTACATGTATGTGTACAGAGAAAGAAAGCTATGGAAACGTATGCAATTTGTATGGGGAAATGGTTTTTTTAAATCTTGAATAAGGACTTAGATGATTTCCAGCGCTTAATGACTACTATGTTCATCAATATTTCACATTTAAAAAAGAAAAACGAAACATTTGAATAAAATGGCCTGACCAACTAGTCTTAGTTTTCATAAACTGTTTAAACATATAGATTTTCTTGTGACAAGTGCTGAGCTATTAGCTTAATAATACTACACTATCCAGGCGCCCCAAATATTGCATTGATGCCCGCTTGCAGGAAATCAGCAAACTTCTGTTTTATTTCGTCATATTTATTGCGAAGTAGCATGCTCTGTAAACAAGCTTATATTTTCTGTTAAATATAATTTTTAAATTATCATAATATTTAACAAAGATATCTATAAAACTGTTCTAAATCATTTTTTAATTTTAACTATTATTTTTTTAGTTTATAAGATATAATTTAGTATCGTTATAAATATGAAGTCAGATAAAAACGTTTCTGTATGTATTATGAATTATCTCTTAAAATTTTCTATAACAACAATATATTTAAAAAAATAATTTAGTTTTAAAAAATTAAATTAAAAACAATATCCAGCCATTTTTCTTTTATTTTTCTTACCCCCAAATACAGATATAAGTTATATTTTGAAGCTGTGTTATAAAAAAGGGCCTAAAACTATTTTTGTTAACGATGCTTCTCTAGCTCTGTTTTGTGAATTTTCTACAGTATAGCTCCAATTAAGTAACATTTGTTCAAAGCTTAAAACAAAAGCGGCATGAATCCATGAACTGTAACAAAAAATAATGAGCTTTTGAGGTCCGCTCTCGTATTGTTGAGTTTACCGCACGAATTTTCTCAGTAGACTATTTAAATGCAAAAACGGGGAGGAAGACTAATAACTTATTGTTTGTTTAGTCCCTTTGTGATATATAGAACGAATCGGTAAAGAAAGAAAAATATGTGTTATATATACATGTTTTCAGTTTTATTTTTCCGAAAGTATAACGTTTGTTTGCTCGAAGAACCACTGTTACATTTAAAATACTCGCAATTGTAACAATTTTGATCCCAATTCCTATTTAATCAATTGTGGTTTTTACTGATTTTTCACAGAGGATTCACGTTGACAATGTGTTTCTTTAAAGTATTACAGCTTTTTTTGCAGATGTCTGTATTACAAATTGTTATTTTCGCACTTTCTTTATAATTATGAAAAAATGGTATTTTATCGCTTTAAGCGACTTCAAAAAAGTAGGAGGTTCCCCATTTGGATGTTTCCATTTTTATGTGTGTTTGCCCGTATTTGAAATTCAATATTATGTCATGATTTATCAACTCTATCAATTGTTTTTTAAGTATGGCGCCTGGAAAGTCTTTGATTACATTCGTCAAATGTATACGAGTCGCTTGACGAAAAAAACAGTCAAAATCAGCCGATGGACTTGGTCTCTTGAGTGCCACTAAGAAACAAACATACACACGTACATAAAATTAATAAACACAAACATCGTTTGCGTCGCACAATTGTTGAAATTCAAATTATCTTTATTTGCAGAAATATAGTATACATAGAAGGGTTTTAGTTCTTGCATATGTCGTTTACTTGGCATGCAAATATTTCAGCACATTAGATACTTATTAACGATTATTTGAAATGTCAAATAAACAAAACAAAATAAAATAATCTCCTAGCTACATAAAATTTTCAAAGATTATACAAACTCATCATATACTATCGTAAAAATATAAATTGTTTATTATAATACTGTTATTTATCAGCACATAGCAATAATAAAGCAATTTTTCACATCTGCTATAATAATAAAGTACTAAATATATAAGTTCATCTATATTATAAATACAATTTATATGTAGCCATTCTTTATTTTTTTCTTAATAGGATGTTATTAGAAATTTTAATTCCATGAAGTATTTTATTAAATATTTAGACGCACATGGTCAAGGCTAGGCTTGTTTGGGTTTCTTCGATTCCTAGGACAAATAGCACCAGCTCTTTTCACCAATTTCGTAAACAAACAATGATGGTAGTGGTAGCATGTGACATTTTAAAAATGTGGACCTACAGAACTCACGAGGCGAGAGCCCGTATATTGACATTTTTCGTGCGACAAATGCCTTGTTACAATCATTACCGTTACCCCACATTATAAGTCCATACCTTAACAGAGATTCTGCGTACGCATTGTAGCAAATGATAGCCGTACTAATGTTTGTTACGTTCCTTATTTCCTTTAGATCGTACATAAATTTATATTTTTTTTACATACGGCGACATTCACAATAATTTTTTTTATCTAAAATAAGGCCCAGAAATTAAGATTCCTTTATTTCTTTAATTATTTAAGTTTAACCAGTCAATTAAAAAGTCAATAGTATTATTAATGTCCATTCCATAGTCTATTATTGTGTTATTTTTTTATTTGATATCAATATAATTAAAATATCGCCAGCTAAAAGAATGAATTTAAGATTGATAATTTCAGTTTTATCATTTAGAAATAAATAAAAAGAATGAGACCTAGTATGCTGCCCTGTGTATTCGTATATTCTGTAGTATATTCGTGTGTTCTGTATATTCGTAACCTGATGTGTACGTAGTCAATTCATCATTTTTAACCATTCTTTCAATATTTGCAAATTGTTGTCTATTACGTCCTCCGATCCCTATCCTCTCTAATTTCTATAATAACAAATCATGGGATACTTGGTCAAAAGCTTTTGATAAGTCAACAAAAAGAACCATGGTCAAGTTATTATCTTTGAGATTGGTAATTATTGTCTTTAAAAGTGTATATATAGTTAATAACGTCAATGTGTGATTCTGGAATCCAAGTTGCTCATTTTTAATAATTTTATATTTATTACAGTATTCAATTAGCCTTTCCTGTATGAACTTTTCAAATATTTTTGATATAATAGGAATTAAGGTTAGTGGGCGGTAATTGTTAACATCATCTTTTTTCCATTTTTAAGTAAGGGCTTCACGACGGTAATTTTAGTGACTCTGGAAATATACCTGAAGAGAAAGGTAGATTATTAGAATGGGTAAATATTTCAATTATTTCTTCCGAGCACGTTTTTAGGATTTTAGTACTAAATGAAATTAGTACTAAAATCGTTCGTTTCCTGCAGAAGAGACATTTTTTATTATTTAATCTTTTTTATGTGCACCTACCTAATCTTTTCTGCACTACCCAAAGATCGACTGGGAGATAATGCCTCTGGAATTAAGTCCGCCTATGAACATTATTTGTGCAAGATGTTTAATAAATAGAGAAATAATATTCATTAAAGACACAAGCTTTCTCTACGGGGTCGTTTAAAATTGCGTTTTTGAATTCAATACCCTCTATGGTATGCCTAATTTTTGCGTCAACAATTTTATTTTTAATGACTTCAAGTTGACGTACATTTATTTTTATTTTATTTATATATTTCATATTAAAATACCGTTTTGCTTCGTTAATATTTTTTTTAAATATTAAATAAAGTGATATATCCTAACTTATTTTCAGGACTTTTATTTTTATAATATCTATTTCTAAGTTCCCGTTTCGTTTCTCAACTGATTTTCAAACCTTTAGTAATCTATCTAGTATATTCTCATTTTAGGGAAACAAAGGACATAAAGTATTCGAAATAAGTCATGGAATTTAGAAAACCCTATATTTATTTCAGTTTGACCATATATGTCTAGTCGGTAAAGACATATTTTAAAAAACCTGTTAAATGGAAGTTCTATACCGCATACCTCAAAGGTGTTTTGCGCTGCATAATTATTCATAAAATCTAATGCTTTGTACACCATTCTTAACTTATTAGAATGCATGTTCCACCTCATTTATTTTCTCTATAAAATGAAGTTGCTAGTTATGAATTTTTAAATAATTTTCGTATAGGACTTTAAGAAAAGTTTCTGTTAAACATATTACTTTTGGTTCGTTACCTATTTTTTGCAAATCCTTTACAGTTAACTCTATAGTTTCCCGTTTTGCTAATACGCTTGCTATATTTGGTGCAATAGTTTTAATTGTGCTTTTGAGGTTATATTCTTACCCGCGAATAAGATCTTTCGTTTTAATAGGAAAATAAAACGGTGGTCCCTTCCAACTTTTGTACTGATATATCAGAGGAGTCTTTTACAATTTGTGTATGTTTATCCGTTTTTTTCTTATTTAAATAATAGGGTATTGTGACTATTTTTAAGATCCTAGATACTAGCTTTAGCTACATTTACGTCAATATTTTTCGGTATTAATTTTTTCAAGTTTACAAAATTCAAGTACTTGCTATCATAATCGTGACAGTCAATTATATAATTAATATTTTTACAAAATTCTGATCGGATGAATAATTTACAATTTACAAACTGACAGTATTCATATTGGTTACACAATTACTAAATATTATTATGTATTTCATAAGCATGTATTTATTTACATTTTGGAATGCTTTACTATAATAGTTATGTCCTTAAATTTTTCAAATGAATTACGTAGTTCTGTCAAAATGTCAATCAAATTGTTGTCGTTTTCACCTAAACATAAAACCAGCTTATCCTTAGTTGTAAGTTTCATGTTCAAAGATTTTTTGTCATTTCGCTGCTTAACGCGCAGGGCTTAATTTCACTCGTTCAATAATATTTCTGGTATTTTGTTTCTTTTCTTGAAATTGAGAGAGCCAAAACTAAACCAACAGCTTTTTGAGTACCAAAAATTATGATTTTTTTGTCTTAGGATCGGATAGAGGATTTCTTCATTATATTTACTGATTTTACCTAAGGAGTGATATACACTTTACCTTCGTAATCTTTATTTGTAGTCTTTTTGGCGTTTTTGTATAAATAGTTTTGTTCTCGAACTGTAGCGATAGACATAAAGATTTAAATAATGACATTTCTGTGGTTAATTTCTAAATTTGCCTTTTTAAATCATTATTTTTCAATATTGTATTATCTAGTAGTATTGGTTTATTCTTATCCTCGATAATACATTTTTTTTCTAACGATGTTACACTTATTTGAAATTTCAGTTTTTTTTCTTGTAGTGATGTTACTTAAGTCGTTCTCAGACATTTGCGATTTTTTACTATAGCTGCTTTCTTTTGGTCGCTCCTAGTCATTAGTATTTTCTTGAGCGGCATTTTTGTGATTAACAAATGCGGAAAGGTCTGAATAGATGTCTCTGAGTTTTAAACTCTTTAAATGGTCATAAATTTTTCAAAGACAAATCTCATTTGAAAATTGGTACCGAGATAGACACAAAAAGTTTTTTTGCTTTTGATCGATTTGAACTCGCATTCATGGATGTTACATTAGTATATCATATAATGAGTCAGAACGCTATTCGGTTATCACGAGAAATTTATAATGTCTTAACAAAATTTTAATATTAAATTGACTTATCATATAAAATGTATATAGAAACGGTTGAACTAAAACAAAGAACTTTTCAAGTCTTAAAATGGAAATATGTTTGAATGAAATTGTTTCCACGTTTTTATTGTTTTTTTTATACTCTTGTAGTCTTTCTTGTTTCTGCACATTTTTATAACGGTATCATTAAATGTTTGTTAATACCATATGTTGTTTGTGCACTTGAATCACATATATATTTCTAAACTATTTTTTTATTTTTATAATTTTTTACACGGAGCCGAAACGAACGTGTCTTAGGCAACTACTACAACTGTTATTACTACAGCTCTTAATGCGTTGCGTTATTAACAGCTGTAGTAATAACAAGCTGCTGTTAATAACGCAACAAACATTAATCGAGTATATACATTCACATAATTTATAAAATAATATGACTTAAACATTGTAATATAATGTCTATTGTTATTTCTAATGACTAGATGGATAACTTTGGGAAAAAATGCTCTTAACTGTCGTGTATATAAATCAGCAAGATTAGCAATCATAACTTTTTGCCAGCCACTATCACCTAGAAAATCTTTCATTGATCGATCATGAAAGAAAAAAAACTGCCAATATCCAAAATTTATTCTATCGAAAGGGTTCCAAGTAACAAAAGGTAACCTTAAATTGAAATAGAATAAGATGGTTCATTTATTGTCGACGGGTCTCTCGGGTGACCTTTTAAGTATCCAATATTGCCAATCCTGTGTATATGACGAAGTCCCTGCTTCCGCTTTGCGTTGAGGATCTTGGAATGACGATGGTACTTGAAACAGTGTTTACTTTAGAAGTTTGCTATGAATGATGAAAATTACGTCCTTGTGTACCAAAAACCATTACCTTAGGGGGATACTAGAAATCCCTGCTAATCATCTGCGGTCAGATGTTGTGACATTTCTGCTTAAGTGTGGGTGCTCAGGACGCCCTACTTATTCTACTCCTGCCCGAAGCAAAAGAGACAAGAACCCTTCGGCACCTACTTCCACCATCGCTACAGATTTCTGGAGAAAGACACATTGACCACGTCCAAATGCACCAGATAATTACAATATCTCCGTCGGTGCTTCATAAGGCTCTTCCGACCATTGCATAATCCGGAGTGATGTGCATATCAAGTGCCTGTTACTTCCCGTCGAACGTCACTGTGTATGGCGTCGCCAGATTGTGATGGGATGCTGTTCTGTCTATCCTACAACTGGGGGCGGATTTGTTTCTCATTGGATGATCCGAGCGTTGTTATTGATGATATCGCCTATGTAGTTCATCAAGATATGAAACTTTATATTCCATCCTCATGCATGATGCATTAAAAAAAATCCACGTCCTTTAAAAGTGTTTTTGCCGCAGTGAAATTGGTGCACATAATAGAATTGGTAAGAAACTAATGCGCCAGCTAGGTACTCCTGCGTTTTGGTTGCTTGCAAAATCGGTCCAAGAGAACATCTGTACGCCATCTTTTCCATTTTTGATCAGCGACGATGACTTGCTGGCTCATGCCGCTAAAGAAAAAGCTGATCTTCTGTGCATTTTTTTTGCGTCAAATAGGACTTTGGACGACGGAGGGAACACATCACTGACCATTTTGCGATGTGTATACTTAATGCCAGATATACGATTTCATCTGAGTGCGTAAAACGTTTTTCTCCCTTGATGTCCATAAGTCAAGTGAACCTGATGGATATCCCGCTATCGTGCTGAGGACGTGCGCCTCAAAGTTGGCACCGGTTGTTACGCATCTTTTCTGGCTCTTCTGCAACTTGTGTGGTGTCTGAAAACAGCCTTGGTGCTGCCGAACTATAAAAAGTCGATCGAACGTATCCAAGCAACTAAAGGCCGACTGTGGAGTCAATTTTAAACGGCTAACTCCTCAGGTATCTTGAAGGTCATCTGTTGATCGATGACTGCCTATTTGGTTTTCGCCAAAGGCAGGTGATCTACTTGTTTATCTGATCCATCAATGGGCAATTGGTGTATTAAATGACAGAAAATTTTCGAATAGATAAAGAGCTTCCTTACAGATTGGAGCATCTAGGTCGCTGTCGACGATGCGTGTAGCAAAGCGGTAAACGCTGGTGCCCTATAAGGCTGCATGCTATTACCGACACTGTTCCTTGACTCAGCAACATTTATTGTTATGCAGGTAGCTGCACACTTGACACTTTGTAAACCAGGGGAGCAAATATTTCTCAGGACCGCATCGACGAGTGCCGGAACAAACTTATATCTCAAATCGAAATTTAGTTTAGCCAAATCTTGAATTTAAGTGGACTAAATTAAATTCAATTTTACCCATAGAAGGTACAAGTTTGTAGGGTAAAAAGAAACACGTTATCATGTCTCGTCACTTCGAAAGTACTTCCTTGGTTTTCACAGCCTCCATCTATATTCTCATCCAAAAAATAGAGACATATCGAACGACGTACAGTTTCGCAGTCACTTGGAAGCTAAAGCCAAATCGGTTTCTAACAAATGTGGCGTCCTTAGCAGAGCGAGGCAGTATTTTGAGCCAATTCACATCCACCGCATGCAGTTTTATAAATAACAAGTTCGGCCACACATAGAATATTGTTCTCATCTCTGAGCTCGGGGTGCCCGAGTTCACCAGCTCTTTCCATTTGGCGGCATCCAACGTCGAGTTGCTTGAATCGTTGACAACCCAGCTTTTTCCGATCAGCTTCATTTCTTGGCCTTAGCAAGATACGTTGCGTCTTTAAACATCCGTTATCGCATTTACCACGTGTAGAGTTCAGAGAAATTGTTCGGATTCATACCTGCTTTTGAGATCATTTATCGTACTACGCGAGAATCAAGAAAGTACTAGAAATAGGCCGTTTCCCTGTTTTTTCACTTGCTATCGGTTATGTAACGTTATCATTGCCTACAATGAGAACGTTATATAACCAATAGCAAGAGAAAAATCACTGAAATGGCCCACGCCTAGAAAGTACTATCGATATTACCTTGATGGTTGAGAGTCCACTGCTGTGCGGTTACGCCACGATTTTCTTCCACGCACAATACTTTTGTTGAGTAAATTGTCGCCAGTGGTATTTCCGTACCGATACAACGTTGGGACCCAAAAAAAGAGATTACTCTTATCTCAAAGGCCAGCATTGCTCTGGTAACTCCTGTTTCGGAAGTCCATGTGATCAGAACTTACTATCTGATGAACCGCTTGGTTGTCCACCTCCTTCTCTATAAGAAAGTCGGAAAGGTCGAATAGAAACAAAAGTTTTAATTTAACATATTTAAATCTTAAAAATATATTGAAACGGAATAACGTTGAGTACATTAAAGTGTTTTTTATTTAGTTTTGCAGTTAGTTATATCGATAAAATGGTAGATTTTAAAAATTTTGTGTAGTTAATTATACGTGTACAAGCGTGTACTTAGCTCCATAAATATTTACTTGCTTCTTGTAGAAGACATGTTGGCCTAATCAGATTGTCCCTATTTATAGCATTTCGTCTATTATTGACGTTAATCTATTAGCTATTTATTATCTCGATAACTTTTAGATTTATACGGTTTGTTCAACGAAAAACCATTTGAATACCTTAAGTTACCTAATAAACCTATTTTAAAATTATTTTTTTGTTGAGAAGTCATGTTTAAAAATAGTAGAAGTAGCTACTTGACCCACAGGTTGTTTTAATTTAAATTAAATTCATATCACTATAGATGACTTCTGAATAACTTTAAGTCAATTTTTAATATTTTATGAAAATAGCACTGGTTCAAGAAAAACTGAAAACTTCGTAAAATGATACACAAAATAATCATATAACATACACTGTTATATTGTTAAAATTGTGTTATTGGAACAGATCTGTAATATAGCCTTATCGAAGATATACGACGTTATAAATTATTCAGTAAACATGAAATTGTATTATGTAATGGGAGACTTTCCAATAGTTGGAAGATATTATATTGTTGTACAACAGAGTAAATGCTAGAGTAAAATTAATGAAACTAGAAATTAAATTTTCTACTGTTTGTGGACTATGGGCTTATATGGAGTACCTTATCGATTTGTAGGTTAGCCACAAATACCGAAACTTTTATCTTAGTTGCAGTTTTAATCTAATGTAAAATTCTCCGTACTTTATCAATTCATCCGATAACAAAAAATAATCTTGATCACGGTTTAGTAAAAATACCTGTGTTGCTGTTAGATATTTTAAAAGCTAAATGATCTGATCATTACAGCCTGTTCATATTAAAAATAGTAAGAAGGTAAAAAAAATATAACACAGAAAACCGTCACAATAAAAGGAGAAAAATTTCATACTGATACGCAATGTTAGACAAGTAAGTTGACGCTGATATTTTTCAATTTATAGGTAACATATCTGTTGTTGGATGGTATTAAAATATTTTTTTTAAGTAAGCGAAAGTTGAATCAACAACTAATATAAGAAAGATAAACACGTCAGTTCTATCTATGACTAGGGATCTCTTAGGTGCATATGTCCCCTCGGTGTCGGGGCAAAGTATTCACAACTTTAGGTAACAATTTTAAAAAGTTAACCACAAATCCGTCAAATGGAATTATTTTAAATAATGAATATTTTAATATTCTGTAGCTTAAGATATTATATTATATCCTATTTAGCTTTGAAGCTTACATAAAAATTGCCAGGGGTGCATGCGACACATGAAATATTCAGCTCTTTGCGTCTAGTATCATTAGCTTCGACAGGCAATTATATATCGCACTTCCCCGAAAACAAGCAGATCCCATTATGTCCATGTCAATTAATAGAACTAGTTATATGAATTTATATTGTATTTAATACTTCTTTTTTACAATGTGTAAAAAATATATACATAGTTAAAATATAGCGTTTTAAACGTTTCATTATTTGATATTTAATACGAAATAGAACCCAATACTTATTTGGCTATTGTTCAAAAATAATCGGCTATTTCTAAAGTTTAGCTACAACGGGATTTTGATATACCTGTAGTATTCATTTATTTTATTGCAGTTTAATTAAAACAGGCCATAATTTAAAAGTTTACTATTGAAATAAAAAACGTCTTGATTTTTTTATACACCACTTAAAATGGTTCTGTGACTGTGAGCTTCAGGCTGCTTCAAATTAAATGTTCATTCGTGTATTGTGCTCTTGTACTGACATTGAGTAATGTGAAATTTTTGCGTATTGTGCCAACATCAGTATATTATTTGAAATTCATATTCGAGAATGAAGAGAAGCCGTACTTTATCACATATTGTTTTAAAGTCACCGCTTAATAAACGGTTTTTAACCATAACTTTACTACATTTTGGACACGCAACTTTTAAACACATTATAATTAATTACTTTTAAAGAAAAGCGAACGTTCTTGAAGCAAATTTACAATTATTTTGTTTTTAAAAAAAGAAAATATTGAACTGATTTTCATAATTTGAGACTATCT
>JAOCPS010184332.1:0-36715 GCA_025505425.1 Graphium colonna
GTAAAGCTTATTATAGCATTGCTGAATACTTTGATGACACAACTGTGTGGTCATAGTACTGTTGTTACTCGCGTAGGCTTAAGAGCAAATCGATGTACAAAAAAAATTGTAAGCCAACATCATTTTAAAAGAGCAACTGCTGAGTTTCACGTCAACCCTTCTTAGTAGAATCTGCTTTCCGAGCTGGTAATAAACGAATCTTTTTGTAAAACATGGCCTTTCATGGGAGTGCGCAAGCACCTGTGTGAATAAACAAATTTTGAATTTTAAAAACATATCAACATTTTTATGACAACATACTAATTAGATGACATGTAAACAAATTAGGCAGTCGGGATAACTCACTTGTCATTTCGATTTAATGTAATTAGATATGCTTGTTCTATATAGGTAGCCTGTCCAAATCATAACCCTTCTTTGGCTTTGCCGTAGTCGGGTAAAAATATAGGCTGCTACTACGAGTAATATCACTGTCTTTAGGTATTTACGACGTATTTATGATTATGATATATACACGACCGGTATCCGTACGACATCTGCACCTTTTTCCAATAAACTGGAATAGAGAACAGATGGCAACCAAATAATTGCTAAATACTATCGTAATTTAATTAAACCAATAGGATACTTACGCATTTTAATTTTGGCATAAATTAATTAATATTTACTATGAGGCTCAAAATATCAAGACCCTTCTTATGTTTGTATTTTGAAGTGATATTTCCTTAAATTACTCGCAGGTCACCTACACGGAGACCTTAGCAACAATCGTCCATAACATTATAGCGCTCTTTCCACAGGTTTTTAAAAATATTTTCTTACTAGATACCAGTTAGATGAGAACATGAATGAAATAATTTTATATGAACAAAAAAGTGAACAAAGAAGTTCTTTCCTGTGGCCCAGTTAATTCTTGTGTAGAACTGTCGGTGTTTAAATTATTTAGGCTTATATGGGGCTAAAATTATTTAGGTTTATAAAAACTAACAAGACTAAAACAGTGTTTATAGTCTAATCAAAATATTAGTCTTGCGGTTTACGGGTACAAGCATTAAGAATTTACTTTATTATTCGTACATAAATAGCTAAGCTGTAAGAGTGTGCAAAATTTGCTATTAGGAACAAACACACTTTTGACTCATTAAATGTTTATATTGAGGTGATCGTATGTCAGTATATATTTAAACGCCTCCGTAGCCTAATGATATATGTCCGTGCTTTGTAAATCGGTGGTCGCGGGTTCGAATCCTGTGAAAGAAAAATAACTTCGTGTTGCTGTTAATTGGTTGGGTTAGCGCAAAAGTTGATCACCGGATTGCCTGCAAATTAAGATTATCCATGCGTCTGACAAGCTTGAGATTCCGTCCCATCGGACTATGCAATGCACAGAGAGTGCGTGTACACATAATGTCTCCTGCAAAGTTGGCTGCTTTGGGAGCAGGTTGGTCAGGAGGGCTTGTGTATTGCGACGTCTAACCGCAGCGGCGCATACTTACATAATTGCACTTATGGATGCCATTGCATCACTCGCACGGCCCCCAAGTGCAGATGTGATCTGCCCCTTCCACCTCCATTCTCGTACCTCATATCTTATACATACGATTCCATTCTTTTATTCATACAAACGTACAAATTGCACAACCGCAATAGAATTCCACGCAGATAAGTTCGATCTTTATCTCTAGTACGAGTGTACCATCTGTAACAAATTTTAATTTGCCTTAAGTTGTTTAAGTATACAATTATAATTTCAGGGCAGCTGCACGTTGTCCGATTATAAATGTAATAAAATAAAATGTATACTTAATTAAGAATTACAAATACTTTTGAGCTTTTTTTTTGCAGAATGGTACAATTCCAAAGTACATTTAAAATTATAAAACATATATATTTTCTTTTATTAATTACGTTATTGAGATACCACCACTTATATATGTTTTAAAGGAAAAAATATATTGAGATGTCGCTCTAACAATTAAGACGATTCTATCGATATTTGAAACCGTTCAAGGTGAAATCAGAGGGTACCAAAGTAATACACACATACACGAACTCGTAAAACACAATTCACTTTCTGGTAGTCGGGTAAAAATAAAAAATAAAGAATATTAATTATTTATAATTAAATTTTGAACAAATATAAATATGAAAGAAATGTTTTAAAGAACTTCACTCTCGATACATCTTAAGAAATATGCACGACTTTTATGCACTTTTAATTTAGAGCAGGCATGATGGATGACCGTTCTCCAAAATGACGTAGCTGTCGATTCTACCGACAGAGCAATGCGTCAAGCATGCTCGTAATGAAAAGTAAATAGACCTATTAAAACCGAATATGTAAGTTACACTATACTACTACCAATGAAACAAATAATAACATTTTTTTTTTAAATTTTAGCCAATACTTTGAATATTTAATTAATATTTCTTAAGCATTCTAACTAAGCTCTAGACTTGTGCTGGGAGATGGTGGTCGAATGGCGGGATTCGAACCCTCGACCACGCGATCGCATGTCCGTATCCTTAACAATTAGGCTATTGGCGCTTCGAACGCTTTTACTAATCGCCGTGTACCAAGGAAATCCCGCCAACGGGCGTGTGTCTATTCATCGAACGAAGCCGCGGGCGTAATGGAGTCGTGAATGGAGTTATTGGGTATGAATATTCGCAATTCATTATCTCCGTTGGCGTGAAGCGATTAGGGCAGATGCAGTGAAGCGGAGGCTGCGAGGGAGGGCGCCATCGGGACCTCCCGCTCTCCTCACTTTAGTGTTTAACGCTCCATCCCGATAAGGGAATGAAGCAACCCGAATTGATCTAAATTAGTACTTACTTTGCGCCATGTAGTCTCACGTTTCTCTCAGACATTACGAATTTATTTTAACTAATGAACCGACTTTGATACGCAATGAACTTGATAATTCTACCAATAACACATAATTACTAACACTACCAACATTTATTCCTAATTTTACTTTATTTGAGACACCGGTTCGCCAATTATCGCGAGACACATTAGTAAAATGTGCTTTCACCCAAACTGCAATTGTAGACCTCTCGCTCGCTCGGCTAAATATTTGCAAAATGTGTGTGTCACATATTTTGATACGGACAATTGATTGGAAGTTGGTTTTTATGACATCTTATTTATTCGCAAATGTACACGTACTAGTGTGCATTAATTAGGTTTTTTTATCAAAAAACATAAGGTAGAGAATGAGCGTCACAACTAATGGCATTATTAAAGGTAAGGAAATATCGACATGTGAGGTCCAGAAATTTATGCGAGAATTCGTGTGGTCTAGCTTCATTGAATGCGAGGAGGTCCTTATTGAACTATCTTTTGCAGAGCTGTTTTTGTGCAAGTAAAGTGGCGTGAGGGAATATATTCCGAAATTGTCCGCTTTATCGGGCAAGTGCTCTCCGAATGTTAATCAATATTATTATTGAGGATGTAAAAGAAAGAAAATAAATAAATAATTGTAAAAAGTATATGCATTTTGAATAATGCTTTTATGTAATACTAGCTTGATTGTGCAGTTTCTCTTCATTCAATTTAGTCCGTTTTTGCAACATCGTTGGTCATGGTCACAGCGAGGCGTTACTTAAGTATCCTGAAGCCTCTTTAAATTCAGTTACTAATATAAAAGTATCGACTTGCTGACAGGAAATTGGCGTGTCCCTTAAATCTCATTTATTTTTCCTCCTGAATGCTTTACTTGTTTCTGATATTTTATGTATACAGATTATGAAAGCAGTACTTTTTGGGGTGATTTTAATGGGAGATTTTATATTCTTAAATCGATTTACTACTTTGTTTCTTCTACTCTTCCTTTCCTCTACCGTAGAAGTCAAATCTTCAAATAATAATCTACAAACGCTGTGCTAGTGGCAATGAACAAATCTGAAATTTTGTATCTTTCCCGCCTTCTCGGATCTTTAGCCTTGACGTCTCACGAAAAACTTTCAACGAATCGATTCTACTTATTTTTATTATAAAAAAATTATACATTAATTTTCACAGGGAATATCGACCTTAAACGCCTCAGAAGTGAATGTTTGTGAAACATTTTTTTCAGTTAATTTGAAATCAATTTAAAATTAATTTTGAAACTATCAGCCCTTTTTTATATAAATTATATGGCACCATCTCGGTATTACATTCTTTCAAATAAAAAAGAATTGGAAAATGGGGTCACATACGTACAAAACAAAACAATCGTCACGTTATCCTCAATCATTCCCCTGTTTTGAAGTCGGTTGACAATAAAATATTTTAAGGTAAGGAAGACAAACGAGCTGATGGTTCACTTGATAGTAAGCGATCCTGCTCCCATAGACACACGCAACGTCCAGAGAATCACGAGTACGTTATCAACCTGGAAAATTGGATAGGTAAATACCCAACAAATCCCGGGTGTGCCAGGTGAGTCAGGATTAAGAATTTTAATGAAGAGGAAAGGAGTATCAACCCCAAAAGTCATGCATTCTTTATTTTATACCGACTTTCTTATATATGTGTATTATGCATTATTAAATTGTAGTAAACAGGAAACAGTATCTTGATATAAACATTTAACGCAAATAAAAGAAAACGAAACTACGTGTCAGAGTTAACTATCTTCTTTATGGCATATAAAATGTATTTATTCCCAAGCGTGTGTCGAGACGACTTTTACACGAGTCGGGTTGCGGAGGGAGCCGTGAGAGATGAATTCGCTTTGCCGCGTTTATTTCGAGCGCTCTATTTCTCAGTTTTGAGAGACAATGGCGCATTCGTGGTCAGGCAATCTGTTCAGCGGCGATTCCTGCCGCGACAGCTCTCCTGCCTAGATGTCTCACTGCCAAACATTTTCGCGGTGCAATAACGCCTACACTTGCGATTAGCAATTTAAACTTACATTGCCACGTATATGTTTTTCTTTGTAACATGTCTTTTGCAAAATTCTCTCTTTTAAACGACTGCAAAAAGGCGGAGATTCTCAATTCGGATGTTTGTACTTTTTCTCTCTTATAAAATAAAAAAACTAAGTTTGATTGTTTGGTTTTGCAATTAAAATAACAGAAAACAACATGTTTCGAGAGTATACTTTTGAAGCGTTTGATCCGTTGAAAATTATCTTTTTTAAATAGATTATTATCTAAATATATAAAAATTGGGTGTTACGTCGTTTTTCCGCGATGAACTGCTAAACTACTGAACAGATTTTAGTAAACTTTTGCTCCCTGTGTGAAATTCATTCCAACTTGAGTGGAAGGATTATTTATACGTCAGGGTATAGTCGTCATATTCTTTGTTGCCAATTATTTATTCGTTTATTATATGACGCAGAAAACCCTCCATAAAGATACGACAAAGTATCCACGAAGGCTACAAGCTTTTTTTTATATTAACATAGAATTATTTTCCACGTTTTAATGAGATGCGCTATAAAACCGTTTAGTTATTTTAAAATATGCTTTTTTAATAGTTTAAATTATTATTTTCAGTCAAATGCCACCAAAAAACTGTAACCTCAACAATGCGCGCAGCAGATAATTTTCGTTTTTAATCAATCGTTTTCAAATTTGACCTAAAATTTAAATCCCAATCCGGTGGGTTTTTATACCGGCTACAATACACCCGTTTTATTTTCGTAAATAATAGTTTTTCTGTGTTTAATAAATTACTTCAATATAATTTGACGTATACCGTAGCCATAACAATGCGTGAACGGGTCTGCCAGTGCCAACAAAAGCACCTATTAATGTAACTTGTAATCTTAACTTTATTTATATTATTTTTATTGGGCGTTATTAACATGCCGATGTTAGACAAACAAGTAAATATTTTATTCTTCAAATTAAAAAATGCTCCTAACATTGTTCCTTTTATAATCCTTAATATCTACTAAATCTCATCTAATTCGAAAAAATGGAGGAAGTGATCAGTTTAAATAATATTTTGTACATTATAAAATTCACATGTTTTCAACTGGGAACTTCCCCAATTTATGGAAGCTCAAACTTTTATAGGTTTTAAATTATGATGGAATCTTCACAGCATTTATTTTTAATGTATACAAAGCATTCGCAATATATTCTTTGAAGAGTAAGGGCATCATACGTCAATTTGATAAAAAAGCTGAGGTTGCCTCGAATACTGCATCAGTCCCCTGGTGTTCCATACAGGTCAAATATTACATCTTTCAATGAAGGGTTTTTTGTTCAAATGTCTGTATCTTTTTGTCTGTTTACGACTTTCGACTACTGCTCCAATTATGATCTGATTTTCAAAATTATTTTTGTAATTGATACAAATTGAAAATTTACATTTTCTGGCGAGTCCCATATTTTTCTGTCAAAAGTATATTATGAATGTTCACTTCTAAAATTGGATTCCGCTATTATCTGTGCAAGTAATATTTGTACCCATGTTGTCACTCATGTAAGTAATATTTGTACTGATGTATATGTACCAAACGAAGATTTAGCAAAAGACCTCGTCGGTGCACAGACCGTCACCGGTTTTAACTTTAGGCTGGACAAGTAGCATACGAGGCTGATTTCTCGTCAAAGGTTCAATTAATAAAACACGTGGCCTATATTTGTTTTCTCCAATTACCCTTCATTAGCGCATCCTCATGCAAAGGAATGTAATAAAATAAGTTTCCTAATGTCCGCGCACAATTAAAATATAATGCATACTTTCCGCCTTCACGGATGCTTACGCGATGTTGAAATATTTAATTAGCGGTCGGTTATCCGCATGTTGGTGTTCCGGGGCTCCCGGTCCGGGCCCCCCCGGGGAGGGCTCCACTACTGCACTCGTATTCCCAGATTGCCAACCGCACTCGCTTCATCCTGTGTCGCCGCCTACCCAGAATCACATTGCACCACCAAACAATCGCATTTCGTTTTCTTTTACAGTTAAAAATATCTGCATTTTTTAACGCCACGTATAAATGTCAAGATTATTAATTCGATTGAATTTAACAGATACACTGTAAAGGAATAGCCTCCTTGGGCATTGTAAAATACCAATATATTAGATTGGGAAAAGTTTCTTTGCACTTTATATGAAAATTCAAAATATTTTTAATATAGTTTATTCACATTTAAATTAAGTATGTAAGTACCATTTTATTCGATAACTCTTTGCCATCTTGTAGGCGGAGATATAATCTTTTGCTTTAGAAATTTTGGGATTTCTGATCAAAAATCGCGATAAGTGGTTTTGGCAGTCCTCTCGTGATGTTAACCAAATACTGCCTGAATAATTCTAAAGAGACCGAAACAGGTAGACGTCTGGCTGGAGTGGCCGAAACTGTGTGATGTCTAGCGTTATCAAGATGAAAAATCACACCCCTTCTGTTGATTAATTCTTGTTTGCAGTAGAGTTCAAAATCAATGGTCCTGCCTGGTGGTAACATCTCATAACGAATAATGCCCTTCCGATCCCGTCACACACACACCAACACCTGCTAGGCTAAATAACATTTTTTGAGGTGGTAGAGCATAATAACTTGTCACAGCTTTTGCTGCACTTTTTCGGTTGCATTGTACCACCACCTTCACAAAGTTGGCATAAAATAAAGTATGTATAACTTTTGGGGATGCTGGGTGGTCATATCTACCCTTCGCTTTTCCCATTCCGTTTCTCCAAATCGTTATTCCCGACCCATACTTTCCAATAAACCTATTCTATCCAATTTCAGGTTGACAGCGCACTCGTGACTCTCCGTATGTTGCGTGTGTCTATGGGCGACGGGATCGCTTAACATCAGGTGAATCGTCTGCTTGTTTGTCTTTCTTTCCATAAAACAAAGGCCGGCCTTTGACCACATTCATTAGGTCACAATAAAGAATCACAAATTATCATTAGTTATTTAAACAATCATTAGGTTTTTTAGGGAGGTTTGTTTGTAAGGAAATCAAATATCGAGCTGTTTTGTGTACCCAGTTTTTTTCAAATGCACCAAAACTGTTTTGTATTCAATTCCCAGTTCTTCAGCTACGTCGTAAGTATCGATATGCTGATCTTGCTCCACATTTTCAAAAATGGCATCTTTTTCTCCGTAACATGCAATTTATGCTACTCTTACAGGCACTGCAAGAGGTCCAAAACATAGCAAATGTTTTTCGCGTGTTTCGTTGCATTGTCCCTTTTATTGTAGTAAAAACTTATATTGTATCAAAGGAGAATGGCAGGTTTCTATGGGAACTTCGTACAGCATAAAAAAATCGTGTTTTGAGGTGTTTTTTCTTTTATTTCGTAGAAAATGTGATAAATAAACAGTTTATAAAGCCTTAGTTGATTTTAAATTTCAATTAGTGGAACCTATAAAGTATGTAGGTATAGAAAGAAAGTAGCGGACTGCAACAAATTGATCATAATGAAGCTGCTAGTCCTGCATTCAAAATGTACAGCCGCAATTGATGAAAAACCAACTCTCACAGAAAACAGCGAGAATTAATAAAACTTTTAACTTTGATGGTTTGTGCACACAAACTGTAAACAGTTAATAAAGCGTCCTTTCGCGAATTCTCTATCAAGAGAGTAGGTATGGAGGAACAGACGCTCAACTGGACGTAAAAACATTTCAACGTCAAAAATCAAAAATCATTTTCAACAATTGTTCAGAGATACTCCAAAACCACAATCGAAAACAATAGCAAATAACGGAATGAAACGGAATGAAAATGACACGACAGCGATAGAATTTTCTTTGGCGGTCAATAAATAATTGCCATACAAAGAAAAATCGATGCCAAAAAAAGGCTAAAAACTGACTAAAAAAGGGTTTGTAAGTTATATTAAACTCATAATTCTTTTTTACCTTTAGATAAAAAAGAATTATGATTTTAATTAAACTTAATGAAATATGTTTTTTATGATGAAATGACGCGTTGATATTTATTATTTTACATACAGCAATTCCTACAATATAAAAGTTTCTTATATTATTAATAATTATTACGGAGTTCCAAAGATGATTAACGTATATGGAAATAAAGGGTATAGTTGCCTTAATAAGCTGCACAAATTCTACAGAAAAAACAAAATAATGCTGTACAATTCCTGCCTTTACCCTTTGTTAGATTCACTCATTTCAACAGTAAGAGAAACAAGGGAAGGTTGCACAGTTTCATATTTTAATTTGAAATTTACTTCTTTAAAATTAATCTACTTGTAATGATATCAAAACCATCCAGATACAAATAGTATAGCCAAAGGGATTTTATAACTAAGATTTTAAAAAATGAATATTATAATAATTATTAAAAAAAATATGGTTTATATATACATTAAAAAAAGACAACCACACAGTATCTTGCTGGTTCTTCTCTACACAGATCTAGTTGGCTAATCCGTGGTGGATTTTGACGTTCGTAAGCGTTTGTAAAAAAACATTTAAGTTTGGTAAAAAGGGCGCTTATTGAGAAAGGATGAGGAAGCGACACCTGCCGTCGCCCTGGGTCGCGTGGCCACAGGAGCGGCAGCTCCTTAAACGAGCGCACAATAGCGATCGCGCGTCTATTCCTGTGCGCATAAATCTCGGTGCGACACTTTGCGGCCTATTTCGATCGTTCCCTTTCCGGATGCGGTGGATCGGGATGCTTTTTGCGCTCTTTGCGCTTCACGTATTGCAAAGAAGAATGGCATAAAGGCAATGTGTATTGAATGAGCCCTTGTTCAATAATTGTTTTCACCGAAAACAGCGTATCCGACTTCAAACGCCTTAGAAGTGAACGTTCGTGAAACAAATTCTTCAGTTATTTTGATTTAAAAAAAGAAGCTGTTGGACTGATAATATTTATTGATTAATAAAATTTATATGGGACCATCTCGTAACTATATCCTTTCGAACACAGAAAGAATTTTTTTGGGAAATGGTTTTGCGATGGCCATCGAAAGCGGTTAGGTGCGACGGCGACTACTCATGGGAAGGAATGCGCCCTCTGGGGCCATCCACGCATTGTCCCCTCTATTTTGGGCAGTCCTTGCTCTTTGGCGGACAGCGTGCGAACCCTGTCGCTGATTCACCCAAAGCGACGTTTCTCTTTCAAAGTGGCAGACGATAAAATCAATATTGTTTTTTATTTGCGCTCAGTGAATTATTGTAATGGCCAAATCAAATTTTATTCGCGAATATTGTGTATTCAAAGTCCTTATCGATGGCACTAATCGTTATTTCATAGAATTTAACGTTATCTATGTTGGTGACTTAAATTTAGTGCCTTATTTAAATAGTTTCGATAAAAATACATGCATACGCACAAAATGGAACTATACATTTAGATCTATTTATAGAATAAAATATATCAGTAGAAAAATATTAAAGGTATCGCTCAAAGTTATCATGAACAAAGTGCAAACCCATGGTGGTACCAGTATATTTATGTCATACTAATAATGCACACTTGTAAAACTATGAGTATAATTAGGAACATGCATTTTTCCCTTTGGACGATAGCATAGTTATGGCAACACAGGTTCCAGCCAACCCGCATTGGAAGTGTTTTTTAAATATGGCATTAGTACTTCATAAATGTAAATAAGCATAAACATTTAGTTTCGTGTTAGCTTAAACACCCGCTCGTATGCCTTGTTCCACACAGAATATATGTTGCAACATACAACTATTGGAAAATCGTTTTGTACCAATGGCGCGGCGATTAGTGGGTCGATAGCGGAGTGGTGTTCACGCATCCTTTTTTTTCAAGTGGAGTTTTTGCGGAATTCTTCGCAGGTTATGAACCTTTTTGCAATTCATTTTATTTAAAAGATTATAGTTATGCGATGGTCTCATATAACCTTCGTAAGATTTGGTCCAACGATTTTTTTTAAATCAAAATAGCTAAAACAAGTTTCACGAACATTTGTTTTGAAAGCTTTTGAAGTCTGGAATTTTGAATAATTATTTAGGAAATTATAGGATAAGACTGGTTCCTTTATCTTTCTTCTGTGCTCTTTGGACCACGTTTTAGTTTGTTTATTAAGAAAGCGAAGCCGCGTCACGACGGACAACCGTCTCTTTCAATGCCTATGTATTAATTCTTCAGGCACTGTACCGTTTGGATGAAAAGCACTCTATAATCTTTTCTAAACCTTGGTCATTCAAGATGTCAAAGATTTAGAACTTGTCGCAAAGTTCCGTTGCAGTTGGGTGAGAATTTAAAAAGAAAACACTTAATATATAATTTAGGACTTCGATTGTATTTTGTACATTAGCATGTCGTGTGACCAATGATGGCCCATTTCCGGCAAAAGGGCAATAAATAAGCAAATGAAACAAATAAAATAGATTAGATAGACGTGACGTGACATCACGAAGATGCGTGATCAGAGTAAACTTATTATTTTAGAAAGACAAGACTATATCATACTCATTTTCAAATACTTTTAAATAGACACTATTGGACAATTTCGATATTCGTGTAGACGCAGCTACATCATTTAGATTCGAGTGGTATTTATTTTAAATTAAAAACGTTCAACCTGTATGTACGAAGTTATAAACTTACGAAGATTACAAAGGTGTATGTTTCATAGAAAAAGTACTGGAAAAGAAAAACATTGTATGAATATTTAAAGGAAAGTATGACAAGGTGAAACATTTAGCATTCCAATTATGTCGTAACGATGTATGTATTTATTTGTTTCATGAGAAAAAAGTATAGTGATGAAGTGGTGCAAGAAAAGGAAAGGTTGGCTAGCCATAGGCTGGCGGTGGAGGAAATGTGGGCAAGGCAAAAACGGGTATCGATGGCGCGCGCCTCGAACAACCTGCCGCACGGATCTTCCAATATGCTTATGAGGGCACGCTTGGAAAACTTTAACTCGATTAAACGTTGATATACTTGACAGTCAACCAATACTTATCACTAATAACTTACTGGTTACGTGTTACAAACATTTTTAGCTTCCTTTTATTTTTGCCAATACAACACGTCTGTAAGTTATAATAAAATTGTAATTTGCCGATCTCTGTAAATATAAGATATTTAAAAGGAAATAATATAAGCCGCCTTTCTAACAGAATTAGGAACCAAAACTTTCTTTAGGATTTTTGTCTGTGTGTGTGTTTATCCGCGCATCGCATATACACCACGGCGTGGAACTGGGTGCGGAATTCATAATTGTCGGTGTCGTGCAGTCGTGCAGGCCTAGCTCACAACTTGGCATCGGTGTAATGTGTACGCAGCTTAAAAGCCGAAAATATCGAAATCCCCATTCTACCGTCTAAAAGTAAAATTCTTAAAATTGCAACAAAAACCGTAGGTATATGTTAGTCGGTAAATAAAAATATTATAGAGTCTCTTGTGACTACGAAAGCCGTTTAATGTGTTCGAAACTTCGAAAACTTAAATAAATATAAACTCAATAAATTACTTCAAATGGTTTATTCAAGTATCTACTATGAAAGTTATTATGTTCATGATCTTGTTTTTGTGTCAATTTGTTTATTTATTTAACTTAATCCAACTAAAGCTTCGTAAACACACGCATGTCTCCATGCGTTATTCTATAAGGTGAAGTATACAGCTTGCACAAAATAAGACTTTCGGTTATTATGCTTTACACAGTACAGTAGTTAGTTAGTAGCAAACAAAACGCTCGAAGGCGTGTTAGGGCAGCTGCGCCCCCTATCGCGGGGCGATCTGCGCTTGCCCAATGGACCATAAATTGACATCGCCGCACATACGCGTAGCCTCCGTTGGCTGTGCACGCGATCTTCATAAAGACTAGTTATCATCACCAACTTATGATGCACTCTATCTATACATATAAAAAGAATTATGTGTCTGTTTGAAATGCCAAAATAAAAGGTATTTTAGGGTTCCGCCGTCCACTAGGAACCCTTATAGTTTCAGCCGTTTCTGCACCGATTGTCACGAAAATTGTTGAAGGGATGTGTATTAAAGATACAAAGATCGGTTATAAGTAAATACTTTCAACTAAATCTACAGCAGACTCAGTATCATACATAGTTATGTTTATAGAACTCAACAAATTTATTCACTTACAGTCGTTCTAACAAAATGTATGGAGCCAACCGCAAAATTAAATTTGTCGGTATTTATTTCGTCAAGCGGTCGGACGGACCATCGGATGGCTATGGAACTCTTTCATGCGCGTGCCCGACACGGTCTTGGCCGGTGTTTTAAAATTGCAGCCTATTTTTCTGTCAGTCTGTTTGTATATTTGGGTCGTTTAATCTGGCAGATAGATGGCTGAATCGATTTTGACGTTACTTGGTCTTGTAGATAGCTGATGTTGTAGGGAGTTACTTAAGTTATTTTTATTATGAAAAATTGTTTTGCATTAAAATTAATTTGCCAAAAAAATCTGAAAATAATATGGCGTGGGTAAGACCTTTGGCAACGGCTAGTTATGTTATAAGGTTTTAATGATATTATGTTTCTGTTGCCAAAAACTATTTCTTTAATATTTAATTAAGTCCATTTACTATGTAATAATTTGTTTAGACATGCTACAATTGGAATAAAGGAATAAAACCTTGTTGTTTTAGCTTTAATATTACTGTTATCTTTCTGTGATATTTATATGTATTTACGTCAGGAATTATTGGACAATTGTGGAATATGTATTTTTCTATGGCTTGGGGATTTATATGGCTTAAAAACATTGACAATTTGTACAAAAACTAGTAGTAAAAGTACAAAATTTCCAGTTATTTTGATTAAAAATAAAAGAATTTAACCGATTGGTATGAAAATTATGTCCTTTTAAAATAAATAAAAAATAATTTTGAAAACTGGTTCATAACTTGCGTGAATCTGCTAACATTCATACTGAATTGAGAACTTCCCTTTTCGAAGTTAGTTGAAATTTCGGTCGTTCGTGTAGTACCTGACCATTGAAGCATTGACACCGTTAAATTCGCCCGTGAGCAGCGCAGCGTCACCCGCTCTCCGTTGAACAGCCAGAAGGCATTCAATATTCTTACGTGCGCTTTAATTTATATGCGTACACTTTGAACAATATGCAACAGCACCATATTAGCGCTTACGGAAATGGCCCAACTGTGTAAGTCAACGCTCCGCCACTTGCACCTTCTGAGACATTCTCGTATGAGGCTTATTGATATATTAGTTCAGCAGATACGAGTGTGTACCGCCTCCGTAGCCTATTGCAAAAGTGGCATGAACCCTTCATTCGTAAACCGGGGGTCGCGGGTTCCAATCCCGTGGGGGAACAATAACTTTGTGTTCTTGTTTCTTGGTTGGATTAGGGCAATGTGAGCTGATCACCCGACTGCCTGAAAATAAAAATGATCCATGCATCGGATGACCACGTAAAAAGTTGATCCAGCGCAAGATATCTCTTCGGTCATGTTAGATATCCATTCCATAGGACTATAAGAATACCTGAACCTGTGTTTGCGCGAACTCTTGTGCACTACAATATCTGCTGCGCAGTTGGCTGATCTCGGAATAGATAGATCGCCGTGGCCGTAATTCAGCTAGGAGGTGTTTAATTATACACCAATAAAGTTTTTTAATATATCCCCTTTAATTTTCGTTCATTGATTTCTAAGAAGAAATATTGTAAATGTTATGGCCTAAACTTTTTTACGAATGAATACTGATTTTCCAATAATGTCTATAATAGTAGAATCATAGCATTTGTACAATAATCGCGAGGGAAACAATGGAATAGTTGAAACATAAAGTTACTCACACGGGCTCAGGAGTTCCTTTCCATGAAATGCCTTAACTTAAGTTAACTGACGATTCTAATGCAACAATAGAACGTCTAGTTAATTTAAAGTACAACAAACGGCATGTAAGTCAGCTTAGAGGCATGTAAGACAATCCATCCTTTCAGGTGCCAAACTTTTGAACGTAAACTCCTTAATGATTGTAACATGAGTTCATAATGCCTCTTTATTACTTGAAATACTTGTTGGATTATGTTAATACAGTGTTTGTGATTTCCCTGCTCACAGTTTTTTTAGTTAGATCTTGCATCTTGCTTGCATCGGGTTTTTCTTCGATGCAATAATACGTCATATTGAATGGAAGAATTGTCCATGTTCAATGCATATAATATGCATTTACTGAATAAAATACTTTACAAAAATTTGCCTAAGAATATGGTTGAAAATAATTAAAAGTACAGAATTAAAATGTAGAGAACATAAATATTGGAATGTCTAATTAGAAAAAGTATACAGTGACTTAAATTGGCATATAATCGCGTGTCAATTTGCTAACTGAATAAAATGAGTTTATTTTTTATTTGTTCGCGATCGCCCTCACGGCTACCTGCGGTGCCTTGACACGGTGCATTCATGTAGCAGGGAAAGATCGAAGGTGCTCCAGTGCAGTCGTAAACACGCGCTTAGATGGAGTGTGACCTTCCTTGGTGGGCGTGGTTCGTTGCGGGGGCTACTTCAGTTAATGTAATACGACCCATATCGCTGCAAGGGGGAAATTTGTCCCCTGCTCGTTAGAATATCGACTCTTTTTTAATTGAATCTTTTGAAATCGGAATTATGACCTTTCTTAGTCAATTTAATTAACAAGGCAAAGCCTCGCCTTGTAGATCTGAACTCTACTAAAATAATTACATGTTTAAATTTCATATTTTATTAGATCGATCTTGAAAATAAGAAAAAATGGAATTACATACACAAGGGAATTTTTCGTTAGTTAATTATGTATTAGTCTTCAATTTTGGCTTTGTCTTGTGATTTAATCCAAGGAAGGTGGCAGGGGACGACACTTAACAAGTCTCCTTCATAATGTCGTTTACGTGCAAAGTCACGCTGTGCTTCTTCCACTCAATTTTCTAACCTTAAGTGATGCGTCGTCATTCCGAAGAAAATTCGATCACCACTTTATTTGCATTTTGACATAAATCATCCTAAGTACTTTTTTCGTCCTTTAAACAATTAAATAAAAAAAATTATGACCGATTGGCGCAGTGCAACAATGTTGGCTACGGCGTCGCAGGTCCGTTAGCCGAAATATTAGTATGGCCAGCAAATAGTTGTTTCAGATTTGAGTATTTGTAATTTATAATTTACAATTTATATCTCGTGTTACAAGATGTAGATCTTATCATAAGACAGCGTTTAAAAAACATTTATTATTGGTTAAAATTTCACCCAACTGCTATAAATTGGTTATCCACCTATATCGTTTTGTTTACAAAAAAAAAATGAAATAGGAAAGCAGATATAGGCAGTGCGCAGAAGTAGATCGCGGCCCCTCCTGGTGTGTCGACGCGAAGTCAGTACGAATAAAGTTTTTAATGAGCATGACAAAGGATATGGCACGAAAAAGTGCAATTAAAGTGGAATTAAAAAGTGCGCGGACGCTTGACGGACGGCGCGGGAACCGGCCGCACCGACGGTCACCACACGCCACCACCCACAGGGACACTTTCCCAACAAGGCCATCGAACTCTGTTGTCTATAATTTTGGTACAAGTTTGATCATTAATGAAATATTAAATGTTGAGATACACTTTAACTTATTGATCAAAGGCAATTAAATTTTGACACAGAAATCTTTTCTTTTATTTCCATTTCCAACTCAAAGTGTTCATTTTTTGATCGTCTGTCAACATTCTATTACATAAAGCAATATCTTGAACGACATCCAATTATTTATTTATAATAATTAAAAAAATATATCAGACATAAAATTCTAAACGTTATAATGTACAATAAGTGTATTTAGCTTTGAGACATTGTAGCGATGGATCGAAATGTCCGGCGTGGGCGTCGCGGGTGGGCAGCGTAGCGCGGGCCGATGTCGGTTAAGTAAGGAGCTAAGTGTAGCAAGTTTTTATAATTTCCATGAGTTCTGCGAACGCGTCGTCCTGCGCGGACAGATCGCGGCCTGATCGCCCCACCTCATGCTTTTTGCTACCTCGCTTCGGGCCATCGGGAGTCCGTCCGTCCGCCGTCCTTTGGCTTTTATTACGGCGATGCGCTTCTGTAACTCTCAAAGCGACCGTAGACTAGGTGAGCCGCAACACGCTACTTATTGGAAATCAAAAGTGTACTACGCGTAACCGGCTTGTAACACGCCCCCGATTCGTTTCCACCGGCCGATTTTAAAATTAATTCATTCGACAAGGCTAGTTTAGACCGCCATCGATATCCGATCTCTCTACCATAAGTATACCAGAGTAGCGCTTCAGTTCGCTAGTTTTGAGCGGAGTAATTATAAACAGGCGGTCATACAATATGTATACAGAAAGGTGCGCTGACGTCTCCATCGTAAAGATGTCGCGCGCGGCGCAACATTGTCCGCGCGGCGATAGACCCTTCCGCGCCGCCTCGGCCGACGGACGCTTTTTGTTCCTACCCCGCTTTTTACTCGCTCCAAACGGAGCGGCGTAGATTTCATTTTTCCAGTTAATAAATTGAGTGCTGTATGTAATTTGCGATTAATTGTATTAGATATGTATCGGGTGGCCGCAAATCAAATGCACATTTGTGCATACATTTTTGCCGCTCGAAGGACGATCGCACGTGTAAAACTATTTCCAATTCTGATGAAAAAGAGCCACCCGGCGATTGCGGCAAAAACGCGGACAACGGCGTGTCAAGCCATTTGCAATGACATCTAGTTTTTAACGTGCATGCCTAAAAATCCGCAAAGAAACTGTTCAGTTGCTGCATCGCGAGATCGACGAAATCTTCTGAGACACTTTTGGAGATAAAAAAATAACTTATTATAGTTCTGTGTTTTCCTAAGTCATAAATAACTCTTTAAAATGCCGTTGTATTGATTTCGTGTCTTAGGTGAGTCTCGCACCGATGTCAACCGTGTTATCAAGAAAAGCAATTGAATTGAGAACGGCGTCGGAGTCATCGGTGCGGAGGCCTTGGCAGCTTCCGCATTCAATGCATCTAATTCAATTATAAATGGGCGAGAAAAAAAACCTGGCAGCGTCGCGGGGCGGACGGCGTGAACGTGCGAACGCTCGTTAAGGAAATATACGGTGACCTTGCGCCACCCATATTGGCTCGAATGAGCAAAATAGCTACGAGCTATGAGACGGCGCAAAAGCCCTCCGTCCCTGATACTTCCTCGACGCCACTCAACTGTCAATTGTTCATATTAGGCGTAACAAGACGTACCGGTGGACGCCACGAGTGGGCTCGCCCGCCAACTAGCCTTAATTCGCACTGCGATCCGCTCTTTGCGCAACGTGATGCATTGCGATCGCATGTATAATCATGCTCAAGCGAAGTATATTTATTTATGGTGCTTCAATAACATATGAGGAAATGATCTTCAACGATCGGCTAAATATGAATAATTACATTTATTGCGCATAACACGACCAGCAAAGTGTTTACCTACCCACGAACAAAGCAAAAGTGTTTTGTTTTTAGTAAAGTAGATGCTTAGACGTATTGCATCTGCAGTTTCGTTACTGCGAACCTTATTCGTCTGGCAATGCATTGCAAATGCACTGTATTGTTATACACAAATCACACTCAAAATATCTTTATTCGATTTCGGCCATTTTACAAGCGCTTATTAAAGTCAAAGCTACCTCGCTTCCGAAACTATACCTGTCCAAAGAAGAACCGGCAAGTTCCTCTCTCTATCTTATCTTCCATCTTACCTCTTCTTTATGCATATTATTAAAAAAAAAATTTTTACCGACTTAAAAGCGATGGATATTAGTGCATATCTTTGTTACGTACCGTTTTATTTCCAAATTTAAGAACCAAATTTTAAAATTGAACATATTTATTTGAAAAGAAATATGTTCAAAGTCGGTCAATATAAATTAAAAAAAAAAATTGCCGCCCTAGGCATTAGCCCTGAGTGCCGCTAGTTTAAATGCAGGGCTGAGTGCAGGGCATGCTTCACTTCAACACATTTTTGTCCCCGGCGTGCTGTTATATGGGATTATAGGCATTTTTACTAATGTTGCCCTTACAATTTCTCTAAAGCTAACGACATTGACAGCATGTTGGTTATTAGCTAACTCAAGATACTTTCGTGTTCATCTGCACAAAAGAAATCTTTTTGTGTTAGCAAGCCTTAAGTAGACAACTCTTAGACTTCTTTTAGGTGTGCTTTATGTAGTATATTCCTTAGAAACAGATGAATATTTTAACGTAAACACATAATATTTTTAAATGTGCACAATGACGGTAGAGTTAAATGTTCGTTATTCCAAAAAATTCACTCAACAATTCGTAAGCATTCAAATTATGGATTGTTTTTGCAACTTCGTCTGTTACTGGCTTCGGAATGACACTCCATAATGCTTTGGATGTATGAGCAATAAACTAATTTTTATTTAATTAGAAAGTTTCGATTCATCGGTTCATTGTCAAATATCGCGCATGGCAAACATTTCTGATCTCAATATGTTTGCTATTATTTCAATTTAAGTATCTCATTGCAATTCGGAATCTATGGAGAATATTAATTTCTTGTATAAAGGTTTTAGAAACTTGTGGCAGCGTTGAAACCGTAAATGCTAAACTAAAATAAACCGCAAACCAATTTTACATACTATCTATTACTTGATTTGGTAGGTCTACCGATTGATTAATATCTTTTGCCTTGAACAGCACGGAAGTGTCATTTGCAAATAAAAGTATTTCCGAGGACCTCTCTACCAAATTCGTCTTTTACGTAATCGAGGACCAAATCTCTGAGGCCTGTATGGCTTGGGTCACCAGGTTCACCTCAGCGTACGTCGTCTACATATATTTAGTGACAGTTTATTTAAATTGAGGCTAAGCTATTATAACATATTTTTTCAAAGAATAAAAAATTTACATATGACGATATCTAACTTTATTACCGGTACACCCGATCACGCATATATCGGGAACAATTTTTGCTGCTTGTAAGCTGTTTTGTAAAATTTACGCATTTGTATTACAAGCCCTTCCCTAAGATAAATTTAAGAACAAAGTCAGAAACATACTTGTACGTAAAGCGTTCTATCCCATTAAAGAACATTTTGACGATTTGCGTGCATGGGAAAAATACTGTTGATTATTAAACAGACAGAAATAAACCAATGCATACTACGTTTTGTAAGAAATGTTATTTTAAAAGAGCAACTGCTGAGTTTCTTGCCAGTTCTTCTTAGCAGAATCTGCCTTCCAAGTTGGCGGTAGCTTTCCCTTATAATATAACAATTTAAAAATTTAACGTTTCATAAGTATTCTAAGCGAATAAAAATATTTTGAAATTGAATTTAAGGCCAATCAAAATTCTGTTATTAATATATACCAATGTTTGATGTATGGTTCAAGTTTGAAAATGAGAACAAACGTTTGTTATTCGCAATTAGTCAACCATTCCAGCACTTGTATACAAAGTATAAAATAGCCTTTGGGTTCTGTAGGAATATATCAGCGTGGGGGCCGATCGCCTAGCAAAACTAATAAGGCTGTCACCACGATGCTGTAGCGGCCCGCCGCGCGCTCCTTCCACCACGCGCCGCACTTCCAGTACGACCGGGTCAGTACCTCCATCCATCGCTCCACTCTCCCAAAACCCCAAATCGCTTTTGGTCACGGAGCTGAAACACTGTGGAAGCCATTTGGTGATAGCAATGACTTGTCTCCATGAAAACGGTCTTTCTGCGTTCTATTCAGACGGTAGTTCTTACATACAGCATTGCTCCACTGATAAGCCCGCAGACGTGTGTTGGCGATATACCGGAGAGGTACATCACTCACCAACACACATAATAAAGTATACAATGCTTTTGAGATTTAAAAGAGAAGGCCATTTCTAACCCTTTATCTTTCCACTCCATTCCCTTCCTAATCCTGTACATTACTGCACAATGATGCATTTTATAAGCTGGCGACGCATTCGCAAATGGTGCCTATGTGCGGCGACCTCTCTTAACGAAGGATAACCCTCACTTTAGGTGAACTGCATGCCAACCCCTATACATATTTCCCTTTGCATGGATAGCTAAAAACACCGTTGTACGTTGAAGATCAAAAGTAAATTTACACTCTTTATATACTACGAGTACAGTGAATACAAAACGAGTTTTATTAATCAATAAATGAATCGCATAAACGTGTAAAAACAAGTAGCTGGTCGTTTGTTTCCGCCGCCAGCGACGGCGTGTGGCCGCTCTGCGATACTCCGAGTGGCAATGTCAGCGCCTAATGGTCATTAATTAAAGCAGCTGAGGCGGAATGTGGCTAATGTATTGCGTCGGGCGCAGGTACCGGCCCGCACATTGTATGCCGCCAGACTTTACTGTCGCCTTCCATAAAATCGACGTTAAAAGATCGATTACCTCTGTCAGATCAATATCCCTTTCCCTTTCAATAAATCTTTGTTATCAAATTCCAGTTTTTGTGAACGCGTGCAAAAGCACCGCATTTACGGCGTCAACACATCGGCCGTTGCGGGGCCGATTATGATCTGCGCGCGAATTTGCTCTTGCACAAGTGTAGCAACAATTTAAAGATTCTTGTTTTTTATTTAAGATCACTTCATGTGTATTCGCATTGCTCTGTTCCGGTTTTTGAACTTTGTGCTAACTTCAATGTCACATTCATATTATTTATATTTCGTTAACGAAAAATATCATCTACTCATCGAAAATAATAAATAAATAAACTTTCAATGTAAACCCAAAGGCCGTAAACGAATTAAACACGGGATAGCAAATTAATTCTAATTCAGATGGTAAAAGCTATATTTAAATATCTATTGCAATATTCTATTTAATACTTCATCATAATACATTTATACTATACATCATACATCATAATATATTTTAGGTATTAATGATACGTGAAGTAAACACTTTCACTCTTTTTGCGAATATTCAGCTGTCAAATACGTTTGAATGAAATAAATTTTGTCTGTGTTTAATACACAGTCAAAATTTATATCCAGGAGGGATGCAAAAAAAAAAAATAATTAAATAATAAAAAGTCTTTACACACACTATCATCTAAATTTTACGCGTCACATTGACACAACACATAAACCAAACAATAACCAAACCAGGCGATTTCCTATTTATTGCGCGAATTTAAAGTGTGACATTTGCTAAAATCACATAAATTGGCTTGGATACCGTTTTCATGTCATCATGTAATTTTATAAAATATCTCTAATATTAAGCAGCATGTACAAAAACTGCAATTTATAAAAATCGTATGATGTTATTTCAAAGTTGAAGGGTCGCATTTTTTAAGTTTTCTTTTATCGGTGATTAATTTATTTGACACAATTTTTAGACGCACAATAAAAAGAGTTGCAAAATAAGTCGTCGGTCAAAAACAGTGTGTCATGAAACACTGCTTAAATGAGAGCGCTCGTTCTTTCGATTCTTTGACTAAGACCGCTCACGTTAATTCCCACTTCTCACCGTTCTGACTTCACGCATTCTTCTCTCTTTATCCAATCCATTCTCTCATGGAATGCCCACTACCTACTACCTCACAAAGTGTCGTGGTGTATCAAAAGAAAATTCTTGAGCATTTTTTAAAAGCAACTCGGCAGATTCTCAACATGCTTAAATTTATTTACTAAAATATGTTGTAAAAACCTATATGTATATATATTATGTTATATTCATGTATTTTGGGTATTATTTTAATTATTTACATATATTGCATACCGTTTATAATGAACGAAAAAGGCCACACCTATAAACCTGTGCACCTACCAAATCGTGTCTGTCCCACCGTAAAGTAGACTAGTACAGAATGACATGCATTAAGTCCGTTGTACAATTTAAGTGCAAAAAGTTTAAATAAATTAATAAATAACTGGGATACAGAGAAGAAAAGCTATAAAAACACAAGAAACCTACAGGGGAAAAGCTTTAGTACTTTATTTGCGCTTTTCTTTAAAAGATTTATCAACTAAGGAAATGTAGCTTCCCATACTTGATGACAAATCTGAGTATACCAAAAACCATTGAACCGGTAAAGGCCGGGTGAACTCGTATGAGATTTCATAAATTCCTTTAATATATAGGTTGAAAAAAATATTTAGGGCTTTCCTATGCTTAAATGCCACTTAAAATAACGAACTTAAATCAAGTTCACGGCAACTTAACAGTAGATAGTCGAAATGCTTTTTATTATTTGTTATATTAAACTTCGTCGGAAAGCCATGCTAACATACTGTTCACTTCACTGTGTAACATGTAGCCACAGTGTTTGGAAGATGTCTTAGGACTAAGACCATTTTGTTAGTACGTTGGTGCGAGGGAAGTGTTTCGACTTCCAGGAACGCACGCATTGGCAAAAGAGCGAGGTGAGAACAATCCCACGCGACTTGGGAATCAATCCGCCATTACATAGCTCACGGTGAAACAGGGTTTGCTATCGATACCTATCAAACTGGCAAGTGCAATTGCTTCTCTTCTCTCAGCTTTCTCGGTTATTGTTCTGGTCAAGATTATTTTTACGAAAAATTACAAAAACCAACTTCAAATGCCTTAAGAGCATATTTCCAAGAACATGTTTTTTACGTTATTTTGATTTAAAAAAAACTACAAAACTTAAAAAAGTTAGGTTTATTTCAGAAGTAGACGTTTTCAGGAAACCTCTTATATTATAATCTAAGTTTATTTTCATAATGAAGCTGCCAGAGACTTGTTACGAGTGCGTTGGAAAACTCAGCAGTTGCTGTTTTGAACCGATTTCATAAAAGGAGGAAGGTTCTCAATTACAGGGTTTTCGTCCGGAATGGTCCGGCGTTCGTCATTATGAATGCAATGAGAGCGTTTGTGCGTTTGTGCGGGCGCGTCACTCGTCGGCTGCGATGTCCAGCGTGAGGTGGATTGTGTGTACAGGCCGAGGCATATGACACACACGGGAATGTTAATCTACCGCCTTTATGGGCATCAGCGCGCGACCGGCACCGGCGCGTGTGTGAGTGTGTACGTCACTTGGGATTCCATTGTGTGCGTATTTGTCGTTGGACCTCTAGCTAGAGAAGACAAAGCCAAAAGCCTATGAAATTGCCAAGAGCCAATAGTATATGACACTTGACAATTTCATGCGCCTTTGTCCAATAGTTGGCGACATTAGACGCCTTTCTACTTTAAAATTGCCCTAAAGTCATTAATCAAAATAATAACAAAACTAATGTTGCGAATAATGAATTCAAGATATGCCGTCGGAATGCTTCGCAGCAATTAAGCGCCAAGGAAAACGGTGCGATCGATTGCGACACGTGATGAAGCGTTCGCTTGTTGGCGCGGCAAAACGCGCGAGCGGATTAGACGCGGGCGGCAAGTGGCGCGGAATGCAACGCGTCCGCGCGGACGGCGGCCGTATTGAGAGATCGTATTAAGCGGCCCTGCTGCTTCACTTTGAGCATTACGGGCATTAGGCCTTGTACGGGCCGCAAAAAGAGCGCCCGCTCCCACCAGAGGTCTGCTCCGAAGCCTTGCTCTGAAATCGAACCTGCGCCCCCTTCATCTTATCTCATCCTCCGCTTAGGACCGCTCGTATCATTAACAAGTCACTCATGTGTAGCGCTTGTTCATTCGCAATCCGGTTGCACATTGAGCGTAATCTTGTCTCTTGCAGCTTGTTACACTATTTTTGTATATATTTTATTAGATTACTCGCGATAAAGTTTCATTTTTTCTTTATCTTAAAATATTTATTTTTGGGCAGGATTATTGTACGAATTTCTTGTAATAATAGCTCTTTATCAACAAATGAAAAAAAAGTTGTTACAAATTAGTTATTCATTTTTTTAACACAACACGTATATTTAGTAGAAAATAACGGCTTTCAAATTAAAACTCAGTGAGCAAATCTCTCTCGCTCATAAAAGATGTAATGATTTCTGGATAAGAATTTTAATAAATTGTGTAATTGACGCGATCTCTCGGCATGGGCCCGAGGAGTCCATTACTTTCAATAGTATCCAAATAAGCTTTATGGAAGCGCACTTCACCAGCGCCAGCTTCGAAAAATATTTAATTACGAGACAAAAGCAAAAGTATCTTTGGATTCGTTAGTAATCGTGTGTCTGTTTTAATCTGCTCCTCGATCACAAAATTATATATCGCTTATCACTTATAATCGAATGTCTATTTCCAACATACGAACTTATCAGGTGATATATATATAGTAAGATAGATAAACACTTTATTGCTCACATTGGCGCATAAAACAGGTACAGCCAATTGGCTAAAACTAAATGAATAAACTACACGTGAGCAAAGCGGATTTATCGCTATAAGCGATCATTCTCAGGAGACTCTGCAGAACAGGAGAGGGAAAATAAGTACCTAAATTGTATACTTATATTTCGTGAAAAGTTTTTAGAAGGTGCAATACTCTGAAAGCACACATTAAAATGTTTAAAGAAGTAAAGCAGAGAGGTGTGAGGTATGTGTCCGCGGCACTGGCGGTCAGGGCCAGTGGTGGTGGCCGGTCCTGCAGCCAGGGATACTGCTTTTTGCATTCGCTGCCGACATCGCCTTCGCAAGGAGCACTCGTTGACGCGAACCAAGGAGGCGCATTGCTGTGCAAAGGCCCGGTTCTCTCCGGATAATCACAAAAAGGATTGAATATTTTTTATAATGTTTATTGACATTTTCCTGGTGTTGACGATTTTTCAAAAAAGTATTTTATCGTCGATATAGATAATTTGAGAAAAAGTACCTGTAGCATTTTAATTTATTATTAGGATATTAAAAAAATCCACGTCTTTCTTTGGATTCCATCGTAGTTCGAATCGCATATTGCCAAAATTCGTAATAAATCATTTTGAGTAAATTTTTAAATTCATCGCATTGTTTTTTTGAGCGCGTCCAATTGCCAAGACGCTCAATCTTGTGCGGATTTTGCGTTCACACATGTATTGCAAGAATTCCGTTTAAAAATATTCGGAAAATTCCGAACATTTTCCGACGAGACGTCTTATGTTTAGATGTGAGCAGTTCGCAAGTTCGACCGGAGTGTATCGCTAGGTGTGCGGGACTTAGGCGATGCTTATCGCGCGGCGACAATGTGCGAGCGCTTGAAAAAGCGCTCGAGCCGCTGAGGGGGGAGGGAGATAAGTCGTTATTAACTTGTCTAGCTCGGGAACCTGTCACGCGCAACTTTCCTGCCCGTTTTAGCCGCCGCGACAATTTTTTCTCATAATTAAAGCTTTATATACATTTTTAATTGGCCATTAAGCGGATTTGTAAACATTGAGCGCACTGATACCGAAGCGGGCGCATTCCTCGACGGCCGCGGCCAACTCGCACCACTCGCTGCTCGTGGGACGACGTACGGCGCGTTGGCACCGAAGCACTTCAACGGTTACGTCATTAGTCCTAATGCGCGATTTAGAATCAAACGAAAATATTTTAAGCTAATCATGCTTTGCTGGTAACGGCCTTTTTTGCCTAAAGCTGTTGCTTTACAAATTGCAGATCGTGTTTTCGAATCTTGCGGGGGACATTGACTTTATTTTGTTGGCAAAGTCGCCCATAGACAAACGCAACATCCGGAGAGTTGCGAGTGCGTTGTCAACTTGGTAGATCGGATATAATAGGTTTGTTGGATAGGATCGGGGAAAGGAGTAGGAAAACAAAAAGGTAGGCATGGCCATCCGATATCCCGGAAAGTAATGCAAACTTTATTTTATGCCGACTTTATAAAGGGCAGCATTTTCATTTCATTCAGCAAAAGCTGAGAAAAGATGTTATGCTCTACCACCTCTAAATATACATGATATAAATTAACTCATAGCATATATATTTTACCTTATATAATTGATTGTAGCTTACACTAACTTGAACAGTACCTAAAAATTCTGCATTTGCTAGTAGACGGAATATTTCTGTAAACTGTTTAAGGAAATAATAATGTAGGAAGCAACATAAAGCAGCCAATTAAAAAAAGCACGTCCCTACGCTGAGCACACCGCGGACTGTTCTTTAGAACTTATCAGTGACAACTAAGATAGGCCACTTTCTTTTTTTCGCTTTGGTGTTTTTCTGCGTATCCCATTTAATAGTTTCGCACGAAGCGCTCTGATTCGAGGAGGGAAGAACGGCGGAGGGCGTGCGACCTCCCTCTTCCTCCGATCGGCGCCTTTGAGCGCCTCTAATCGCTGACACGTAAATTGCCTCAACCGCAAAAAAACACACAAACGATGGCGGCACACAGACATGGGACTTTTTGCAAGTGTCGCTCCTTTTCTCTATTTTCCTTTTGTGACGCAACTGAAAAGGCATATTTTTAAAAGACTATCCGTGACTAAATAGTTGGGACCATTTCATAAGTAGCGGAGCGGCTTAGGGTGATTTACGGGCATAGTTTCGGTGGGTCGGCGGCGTTGCGTCGCCACGTGAATCGAAACAACGCAGTTCCGCCCGAAACAGAATTGTTAAATGAAATTAAGCCCGGGCTTTATCTTAACGAGCGGGCAACGGCTCCTCCAAACGCTACCGGAATGGATTGTTTATTGTTGCGCCGAGTGGATTTAGCGGCGTGTGTCGCCCGACAAGTATTTATCGCGCGGTGCGCCGCGGCCGCAGGGGCTATTTCGGGGGCACAGCGGGGCGCGGGAGGAGGCGAAGCTTCAATCGACATGTGCCCGCGACCCTATCTTTCCTTCCCCGCAGTGACATCAATAAAAATAAATTAACTGCCAGCTTCTTTTTATTGCTACGCCTCCATTTATATTAATTTTGACGTAATTTGCATTAACCGATTCAATTGTATAGCAGTCAATATTTGGAAGCAGACAACGCCGCAAATAATGGCGTTACTGTGTGGGTAGTAATTATGGAAGCCGTATGGCACAGGTGGCAGGTGCGTTCCCAATTGAAACATGATTATAATTTAGATAGACGACAGAGAGGAGCGAGTGCCGCACTCGCATTCCTCCGGACGGGCCACATTCTATCAATTAGTGAATATTTATTTGAACAATATCCGGTAACTAATGCCCACGCATGTCGGATGATTGACCGGGCGGTTTTTGAAGTTATTCTTCTTTTGGCACGTTTAGATTTTTTTTTATTACACAAATTTATGAGAGTAAATTTCTACGATGCGTGCGCACACCATTTTGAGGTTAACTAGTTATTTGTCATGTAGTGTATAGGATATTTAAATAAATGTTATTTAACTAGACAATGCGTTATAATAAACCTTTCAATGTATTAATACCCTTTTTTCTGTCATTATTATCGTGTTTTCTACAAGCGCAGGCTAACGCGAAAGATAAAATTTTAGAAAGATTTTCATCATGTTAGGCCAAACAATTATAATTTCCCACGTTCGTACTTTAGTACAAACACTTTTTTGTGCAAAAGCAGCAGTTTTTTCGAGCTCTCAGGCCGTCATTCGTTCTAATCCACTTATGAATAAGTAGCACGGCAGTGTAATATTACACGTCCATCAGATAAGGCGATTGGAGGCTTCCAACCAGTGGAAAAGCGTCCGTCCGTCCGTCCGCGAGGAAGCTAATGAATGCGCCTTTGTTCGACGGATTGCCTCGTTTAATTGAAACGGAATGGGCCACTATTTCTTCTTTATCGCCGTTTTGACATGGAATAATTGAATATTAAAGAAAATTTGGTAGGAAATGCGCGGTGATTAGCGCGCGGGCGGCAGGTGCCTCTGTGCGGCCGCTTTGCATTTCTATGCGACGGACAGATCGACGGGCGATAGCGCGGTGGCCACGTCGACGGCACTCTCTTGCGGGACCTCTCCTCCTCTACTCGTTTGGACACGAAGATGATCCTCTGACGTCACGTGTTCCAGTTAATACAGTTTGAATATGCGATAGATATTTATTTGAATTATATATATATATATACAAGTTATGAACCGATTTTCAAAATTCTTCTTTAATTTGAAAGGATATAGCTACGAGTTAGTCTCAGTATTTCTCGAACGTTCACTTTTGAGTCGATTAAAGTCCGTTTTACGTGAATCGTAGTATTAGTAGGTTCTATGTAAGACCCGCAACTCCGTTGCGAGATGTCGATAATTCTCGATCCTTATCAATACAGCTGTTCCAAACGCGACCAAAACGTTCATTAATAAACAAACAAAGATTAAATATAAAATTTTGATTACGCGCGTAATACGATACGCTGTATGCAAACTAGGTGCTAACGACTCCAAATACATCTGTCGCCTTATTCACAAACTATGTTGTTTCCGAGATATTTCGAAACCTTAACAAACGCCTAATGGATTCCGCACCTTATACCTTCCCGCGAGATTGCAAAATCATTTGTTCCAATTTGTTATGGATGGAGAAAATGTTTCATTGTCACTTGCACTCCGTTTGCACGTCTAGATAATTACTTTCGTGTTTGAATTGAATGTCGCTGTAACTTTCATTGACTTGTAACCAGGAACCACTTTGCTTTTAAACCGAACATTTAAAATCCTATTGAAACTCTTGTTTACCTGCTATATTTATGTGCTATACAAAACATTCGTGCTGTTAAGGTGTTACTTTTAAGATTTCTCTGTAATATAGGGAAATTAAAAACCAAATTCAGAATTATATCTCTTGGCGAGCACGGCCTGAATGAAAGATGTTATACCTCTTCCTGTACGCTATACCACCAAAAGTCGCCCGATTAGTGATCAGCCCGTGTTCCTATGATCCTGGTGGGATAGCCTTAAAAGGTAAATTTGAGACTTATTGCTATCCCCTAACTACACAATCTACAAGTTTATTTTGACAGAAAACTACAAAAACCGACTTTAAACGCCTTAAAATGTACTTTCGAAACATCTTCGTTATTTTGATTTCAAAACGAAGAAGATAACGAAAAACAAACTACTAATCCGATTTATATAAAAAAAAACCGGTTGCAACTACCCTTATCGGATTTTTAGGAGTGTTGTGGAAGGATTCACTTCCACAATGGTCCTACAAAATTTTTCAGATAACAAAATATTTTTTCAAATCAGTTCATACGTTGTGGAGACATGTGCTAACGTGCCTAAATTTCGTTATTTTATTTAAAAAGACATGGCGGAGATATGCGAGGGTACATAAAAAAACATACAAACATTTGAATTGAGAACCTTCTTCCTTTTTTGAAGTCGGTTAAAAAGGCAAATTTTACATAATAGGTTGGTTACGCGTAGCGAGTTAGGCATTCAAGAAAGCGTGACTCTTTGGGACAAGAACTGGATCCGTTCAGATTGATATTATCTGCGTGGCAACGTGATGTCGTCGGCCGTTAATACGTCCGTACGTGTTGTACATTCCACGTTTATGAGCTGATCGATGTTTATCGACGCCTCTCCAGCGCCGGCCCACCGGTAGCGCTTGCGTCCCATGTAACTGAACCCTTATCGGGAATCGAATCAGTGCCCTCCAAAGTGGTTTTGTCGACTTGCGCACCCACGGCTCCTAATGTTGTGGCGAGGTGGTTTGCTAGTTTATGTCATGGCAGTGGCAGGTGTTCGGAAGGCGACATTTATTGGGAATTTATTTCACTTGAGCAGTTCAAAGTCAAGGCATACTAACCACGCAGTGACATATATCAGAATTTGTTTGTCCTTTTTTTCATTTTTCACTTAAATGTTAATTTTCTCAGGGCTGCACTCAAAATGTTGTAACCGTGACTTATTCTTGCCTTTACTCTAGTTTATACATTTAGATTTGACAAACCAATAACAAAGAATATAATAAAACAGTAAGTATTTATATGAAATGAGGCATCCATAGTACGTCAAACAAAATGAGGGACAGATTCGAAACTAAAACTCGACTCCAAAAATACAGGTATAAGTACATAGAAGCCAGATACCTCGAAAGAATGGAGCTTAAAACTTACTTCAGAGAGAATTGTATAATTTTTTAGTTGATAATAAATACGCAACACGAGTATTTTAGCGAGAAATTTATGCATTATTTATTATTACATATGAAAAGTTTAATATATTTTAATAAATCAATGTCATTTTTTAACATGTATTACAAATTTAAAATTTTATTTAGAAATTAATTTTATCCGTGACCAAGATATTATTTTTATTTTATTTTAATTTTGTCGATTATTTGTAAATTTTGCTTCCATGCATGTCGTGCAATTTCGTCTATTCTACCCGTTGACATGCGAGTAGTAAACTTCGCATAAGCTACATTTTACATTGAATATAATTTTCACCATGGTCTCTCTAATTCTTAAAGTATAATTTTGACATTTGTTTAGTAGATTTCAAATAATTGTACATTAAATGATAGTGAAAGATTATTATAAAATTATAGCAGAATGACAAGTTATAGCGTTATGAACTAGAATTACTGCCACTTTATCTGTACGAAAAAATTGGTCGCTCGATCGACTGACCCCGGCGTGTAAAAGTCCCGACCAAGCATCAGCCCCAAATCAAGATGACGCGTCGTTTATACTAAGTTTAAGTTATGTGAAATAATTTCTCCTCTTTTTTGGATGATGTTATACACTCATGGTCAGTTTTTAAATCAAATTGTAAGAGAGTAGTATCGGTCGATGTTCTAATCAGATTCCTGACTAACAGAAGGGATTTACTGCATTTTATGAATTAGACTTTGTCATTCTGAAAGTTTAGAAGAAAGAGGGAACCAAGAGTAGACCATTACGTTCCTAGTGAGGCTAGGTACGCCCAATCTTGCGGTGCAGAGGGATGAAGCGAAACATGCGATAATTACGTTTTGCTTTACTTTCGTTAATTAAGATCTGCGAAAGCCATAAAGTTTTAACATTTTAATAGATATTTTGTTGCTTTCTTTGTCGAAGGTATTTAATAATGTTTTGTGTGAAGCTTTGATTAAAATTTACACATTGAAATAATATTTATAACTTTAATTAACTAACTTATATTACTCATAGATTGAAACTAAAAGCAAGGGAAGAAGCCAAGACAATGTTAGGAAGGGCCAAACAAGCGACTCAACATTTTTTGGAAAAGTAGGCAGAATGTCAATGGAGTGTTCTACACTTTTGGGTTCTTCTAATCTGGTTGGATACCTTTTTGAAAATAGGACCACGTTTCTTTCCTTCCAGATCGTAAGAATAATAGTCTTAATAGATGTATATATTTGATGACAAAAAGAAGCATAATTGAATACTTCTTTTCATAAACGTGGCCGAAATGCTATCAGAACTGGGCACCCATACCCCTTTATAATAGATACATATGTAGATAACCTTTCATACCGCCCTCTACGTCGTCAGTTTTGGAGCGATTGGGGAATCAAAGGGGCAAGTCCTGTTGCAGCTGAACGTACAGGGTGGCAATGGCAGTGAGTACGGCGCGGGGGCGGCGGCACTCAGCTCTGGGTCGGCGTCCTCGGGGGCGCAGTCGCCAGCGTCGCCCCCCCACGCGCACCTGCCCCTCGCGCCCCATGCGCATGCGCACGCACACGCGCACGCGCACGCCCATGCCCACGCGCACGCACACACGCACGCGCCCCACGCCCACGCCGCGCACCAGTCGCCGCGGCTGCGCGCCAAGGAGGAGGACCTCTCCGCCCATGGACGCGCCAGTGCTGATGGTAAGTACAGCGGACCCAATTGGGAATATATTTATGTGAACAATTATAGCTTGGTATTTCGGTCGTCTCTTAGCGATATGTAGGTCTTTGATTGGGCTTATCAGGACCACTACATGCTTTAAACTCACAATCCCTGGCCTTAGGACGGTAGTCGCCGAACATTGATCCCAAGGCTATATTTTAATTTTTTCTATTTCCAAAATTATTCACTACGTGCTGCACGTTGATAATTGGTTGTGCATGGTGGAACACCAATTAGATAATCTGTTATTACCGATAGACAGTTTAATATTTGACTTAACAGAAGTGCTTTTTAGATGGCTCGGTGGCAGGAGGTTCTAATGCTAACATGGTGTCTGCGCAGGCGGCGGCTCGTCGGAGTCGGAGGGCGAGTGCGGGAGCGGGGGCGCGGGAGGGGGCGGAAGGGGGCGCGCGCAATACGTCAGCGCCAACTGCGTGGTGTTCACGCACTACGCGGGCGACGTGGCCGCCGTCGTGGACGAGCACTTCGCGCGAGCCCTCGCTGTCGACAAGCCTAAAGGTAACCTCTATAATAACTTATCTTCATTTATATAGACCGAACCTTTGCCTCAAGGGCCTTCAATGGTAATGTAATGCAAAAACAAAATAATGAAAATCGAGCAGGAGAGGACCTAATTCCACCATAAAAGCTAGCAATGCTCTTGTATCTTCTTTGGTGTTGCGGAAGTCTGTGGGAGGCAGTGAACGCTTACCATAAGGTGAACCGCTCGCTAATTTTATATAAAGATAAAAAGAGTTTGTGTTCACTATTCATTGGAAAAAAATATTTAACTACAAATTAAAACAAAGCTCTGCGACTGACACACGATCTGCGAGATATGGAAGAAGACTAAGAAGACTAAGACTAAGTAAGCTATGATCTTGAACATGAATATAGTCAATTCTTCGAAAACCAAGAAAATAAACAAATTTACTGTGAAATTTCTATTTGATACGATTAACATAGAACATGGAATATTCGATTAGCAATAAAAGATCAAATCTCATGGCACCAGTTCAGTAGTAGGGCTACTGAGAAGCGCAGTCGCTGCTGCGGCGTCGCGGGCGCCCCGCTGTCCGCTGGTTGGGACTTGGGACTGATCGGCCGAACCAGTTCGTCGAATCCAATTTGTCCGAACGCTGCTCATTATTTTAATCAAACGTTGTTTCACCAAGCCGTCGTTTGTCATTTGCATCGCACCTTAGATTAGATAGAATCTGATTTAGCTCCAGAATTAATTACAACGTATAATTCTTACTAATAACATAAATGCAGAATTGATTTTGTTTCGTTATTTGTTCAACTTTTATTTTTTAATTATTCAAGCGATTACCATGACATTTTGCATATAATTTGTCATAGTAGTAGAAAATTATGTTTAATTCACACCCTGAAGAAAAAGTAGTAAAAAATAAAGTAACAGCCTATTTTGAAATTGTCCTATTGCTGGGCAAAAGCCTCCTCTAGACATAGGGTATAGCGCATAGTCCACCACGCAGCCTAAGTGTGCATGGTAAGTCAGCAATTAAAATTTCTATTAGAAAATTGATAATTGAATTGGTGTCGACTCCGGGAATCGAACTCAGGTACGCCTCGAGTAGACAGAATTGAAGACGAGCGAGTCTGGGTTTGTAGACACTGAGCTACCACGGCTGCATCAAAACAACAGAAAAATAACTTCTTCCTCAAATAAATTAACGATTAAATCAACATGATGCTTGGAATAAAAAAGGAATAGAGACAAAAGAAAAATCCCAGAAGAAAATTAATATTCTGGCAAAATATTCATTAAAGTGTGCAAAGATTACTGTCTGAATATTTTTACTAATTATGAAGAAGCTTGTATTTTATAAAGATTGAAGGGTGAGACAAGGCACACCTTTAAGAGCGCGCATCACCGCGGTCGCGCATAGTTTGGGAAGAGCGGAGGAGCGCGCATAAATCACAGGCCGCTTCTCGGAATCGAGCGGTTTGGTGACTGCGGCCAATGGGACTTTTATAACGTTCCATAAGGAAATCTCCGTGCGGGCGCTGGGTGGGGGGAGGCGGGGGTTTGATGTCCCACGAGATCAAACGGCGGCGGCTAATTAGCGATTCCCCGGGAGAGGAAAAACAGGCCCTGCGAGGGCCGTGGGACGCCGACGGCTCAATGGGACATGCGCTCGCGTCGCACACCCAGCCGTTGGTCTCGATCGGGCAAAAATGCATGAGGTGTTTCCTGTCCCTCTTGACCAACGTTCGGGCTGATTAGTATTGAAATGGCCCTTTCATTAACACTCGTGGAAATATCGCTATGTTTTTGGTTCAGGTGGCATTCAAAGCTAACATTGAACCATAAGAATGGTCCTGTTTATGGCTATTCCTATCCGCATACTAAATATGAGCAGGTAAAAGATTGTCACGTGAAACAACGATAGCCTAAAAACGAGCCGACCGCAAAGGTCAAGGAGGGCACGCGAGCGAGTTGGCGCTACTCCAGAAGACGTGTCGTTCAGCATACTGCTTTAGATGTGCATATTCAGACTGATACAAAACACAATAGCTACACTTCTTAAATAACAAGCGCCTCAATTTTCACGTGAAGTGCACGTAAGAAATCTTGACAGACACTTCGCTTGTGCCTGTATATCTCAGGATGAATGGTCAGGACGACCACCATGCACGACGACTTGTCAACGGGAGCTTCGTCGTTAAATTCATGCCTATCGAACAGTCTCAAGTAAAGGCTAAAAATAAACTGAATCAGGGATAGACTTCGCATGATCGCTGTCAATACTATGTTTCCAAGAGAGTTTGTTGGTTTGTCCGCCATCCCGCTGGGTCCGGTCGTTATGCTAACTGATGCACTTGACGCAGCGGGTGTAATGACCCGCCTCTCCGTCCTCTCGTTGACAGGCGCAAAAAGCGGCTACGCGCACTCACATGCACATTGGCCGTGGAAAGTGCTAGAAGCGCAGCGACGAAAGCCTTTATACAGGGCTTTACTGGTGACATCTATGTAAAGTCGATTATAAGTAAATTTCAGCACATATTTTTAGCATTGCATTTAATATAGGAATAGATCTTTACTGCAGCATTGCTCGCGTTAATGTACACGTGACAGGACTATCAAAATGTTTGTCCTCGAAAAGGCCGCGCAGTTTTCCACCTTTCTAGATGGGATGCGCTTCAGTTATAGGGTGGGTACCTTTGCACAGAGGGCATACATCTTTGGGCCATAATACGAAATAAATAACCGGTCACTTAGATGTACAAGGAATTTAATTTAATATCTAAAGTATATAATCTAAAATTTGACAACTTGAGAAAAATAAATATTTGCATAAAAACATCCATTATGTCCAATCTTTGTTTGTAAAAACAAATATTCTCATCGAACAAAAAATACGAACACTAGCAGACCCGTCCACGCGTTGCTGTGGTTAAGGTATGCGTTAATGATATTGTGGTTAACTATTAAATACAGTAAAATTATTATTTACGAACAAATACGCGGACACATTATGCCAGCATAAAAATCCACCGGATTTGACCTTGAGGTCAAATTTGAAAACGATTGATAAAAAATTTAGATTTTTGCTGAGCGCATTGTTGAAGTTAGAATTTTATGGTGGCATTTGAGTGAAAATAATAATTTAAGCTGTTAAAATAAATATGTAAATAAGTAAAAACACAGTTTTATATGGCGTGTAATTAAAAAGTGAAAAGTGATTCTATAATAATATAATGGTGAAAAAATCATCACGAGGTTTTACACTAAAACATGTTGCGACTATAAACTAGGATTTAAACTATCCTACCACTTAAGTTGGATCAAACTGCATACAGCGTTTGAAATATATTTTCCATCTGAGAACAGTTTTTCAGGAGGGAAAGCATTCTGTGTCCACTTATGATAATGTGCCTAGCTTTAAATATGAAAGCTTTATAAAAATACAAATTTCCGCGTTTATGATATAGAGTTAAAGTTTCCATTTGAATAGGGTAAGTCAGTGTGTAGATGTAGGGAGACACATGGGCATCAGCGCAGCTGGTGTCGGCGCGTCAAAGACTCGGGAGAGGCACCAACACAAGCGACATCCGATTGCAGGAATGTGCCCGTGAGAAATGGGGCCCCCCCCCCCCCCGCCCCCCGCCGGGGGGGGGCGGGGCGCGGGGGGGCCCCCGCCGGGGCGGGGGGGGGGGGGGGGGGGGGGGGGAGTGGGGTGTGGA
>JAOCPS010184333.1:0-24283 GCA_025505425.1 Graphium colonna
ATTTCCCAGGTTGACAACGCACTCGCAACTCTCCGGATATTGCATGTGTCCATGGGCGACGGGATCACTTACCATCAACTAAACCGTCTGCTCGTTTGTCGTAAAAAAAGTCAGTTAAAAACTGGATTTTAGTAAGTTAAAAAAGATTTTACATACTTTGACTGACAGTTATGACATTAATTTTGTTGCGTAGCAAATTAAATCTTATGCGCAGGCCATAAAGTTATTTTTACAAAAGCTCTCAAATACTAGGAACAAATTATGAAGTTTTTCTATAAAAACAAATTAGGTTAGGAGTAGTAACGTACACACAATTTCTGCTCAAGTTTTTGATTGTATATATAAGGTTTATTTTTGTATATGAATGGTAAGTGAATAGTAGATAAAAATACGTCACACCAGGAATGTATGAGTCTACCTAGCCTAGCATCGAAATCACACGGTCAAAATGACTGTAGTCAACAGGGTGAAAACCAAGAGCATTTTACATTCGAATAGTTATTTTGTATGTTGTACATATTTTATAAATCAGACTATAGGTAAAGTACATTGTAGGCTGAAATGGAAGTTATTGTTTATTTATAAAAATGTATATTCAGTATACAATTCTTTTGAGGACTTTTTTATCTTTCGAATTTTCACATTATTGCCTTTCACATCAGTTTGTTGCTTATCAGTTGAACAGTTTCAAAATCTAAATAAGCCATAAGTAGAAACATTTTATCCGACTTTGAAAAACGTTAGATTCACAAAAACAACGTGAACAAAAAAAAAATACGCATCAAATACACAATACATATCCGACTCGTATTTTTTGTATTTCATATAAATAGATAGATGGTGTTTACATAAAATATTTTTTATAAACTTACCTAATTGCATCAACTTCTCTTTAACCTCTTCGCAAGGAAAGGCGGTGAATAAAACCTTGTGTGTTTTTATGTTTCTTGGGGTTGCTCTTAATGATGTGGTACTACCCAAACTTGAGGCTGATCTTCTTTTAACATTGATGACGTCATCATCGTCTTTTGCAGTCCCCTTCACTGGTTTTTCTTTAGAACTATATTTGTTACTTTTCGGATTGTCATCCTTCTTTCTGCTACGTGTTCTGGCATCTTTATTTAAATCATTTGATGATAACTCATTAGACGATTCGGCAGAAATATTATAAATGGTACTTTGCTCGTGCTTAGAAGCTCTACTATCTATACTGCTTTTCGAATTTTGAGGGGAATTTGGTTCCAAATAGCTTTTTATAGTTTTCTGTCTTTTGCTTCTTCTTGTTTCTTTGTCTGACGTTTCGTTTGTACTCTCGTCGATATTTCGCTTTCTTTCTTTCCTCTTATCCGATTCCACTTTGTCTTTAGCAGATTTTGATTCTTCTTGCTTTGTCTTTGATTCGTCTTTCTTACTTACTTCTTTTTTCCTACTTCTCGTACTTCTGCTGGTTTTAGCATTGCTATCTTTGTCTTCTTTATTTTTTTGTTTTGTTTCTTCCTTTTCGTTTCTTACACGTTTACTAGATGATTCGTTTTCCGATTTTTCTTTAGTTCTCTCTTCTATGTTTTTACCATGTTCATTATTAATTGTTCTAGGAGAACGTCTTGATGGCTTTTCAGAGGTTTTATCATTTTTAAGAATGTCCTCCCTCCTTTTGTTGTGTATCTTGTCCTCTTTATTTAAATCGGTTGACTTTTTATCACTGCGTGTTCGCGTCTCCCTTGCTTTTGTATTATCGTCATACTTATCCGATCTATTTCTTTTCTTGTCATTAGTATCTTCTGCTTTTTCATTACTATTTTTCCCTGATTCATCTGATGTTCTTTTAGTATTAGTTTTTTCATCACTCTTTTTATTGTTTATCGTATCTGATGACTGAATAGCTGCAGGTTTAGTAAATTCCACGTCATTGTTTAGTTTATCTTCACTTTTAGCTTCCCCCGATTTTCTGATTTCTTCGTCCTTGTGTTTGTTCGTTTTTGTCTTGAGCCGTAACATATTTTCCATTATTATTTCAGTATCAATATTTTCCTCAGACCCAGTAACTAACCTACTTCTCATCATTTTATTTATATCAATATTACTATTTTGTGCTTTAGCAGTCGGTTTTCTTACTCTGGTCAATAGTCTCGTAGGTAATGATTCATTTGCGAATTTTTTTGCCAAGTCTATTTTAGCGTTTTTATGTGATTTACTTTTACGCGAAACTACTGAGGTATATTCTTCTACTACTTCAGGTTCAGAGTCGCTAGAAGATTCTATAAAGATTCTTGCATTTTTCAAAGATACAGATTTTTTTATTTCCTGACTATTTGGCAAATCAGTTTCCATAAATCTAATAGGTTTTTTAGGCGTAGATTCTAGGTCTGAACTATCACTGGGTGTCCTTAAAGGCCTTTGATTTTTTTGTTTATCGACTCCAATAACATCTTTAATTTGGTTATGCGATAAGCTATTTACAAATTTACTAACTATTTCGTTACCATCGTTGGAATCTGTAGATTTATCAAGAACTAAATCCGTGCGATTTTTATCAATAACCCCCTTCGTTTTAGAGTCTAGTTCACAATTGCTCACGCTTAACTTCTTTTTTTCTGTACTAGATACGTTTTGAGTACATAAATCATTAAATATTTCTTGTGTTGCGTTATAGAAATTATCATCATCTAATTGACAATTGCTAGTACTCGCTAGATCTGGTTTTATGATTTCCTTTTTTTTATTTTTCTTTACGGACGACAAGGGCACTTTAAATGGAAGATTTTCTGGCAAAATGTTTTTTTGCTCTATTATCTTTTTTGGTGTTTCCACCGATAAGACTTGTGTAGGCAAATCTTCGAAACAAAAATCATCAGATGTTTTGGACGTGTTTTCTATATCGACTGTTTCGATAACTTGCGTTGGCATATCTTCAAAGTCAAAATCTACTTCTGATTTATCAATTACTTGTGTGGCCAAATCTTCGAAGTCAGCATGCTTGATATCTTTTTTAGGTAAAGTCTCCGAATTGCAAGGAATAATATCATCTTCACAATCTGTTGAATCATTATCATCAATAAGACGAGTGCTTGTGATTGGCTTTGCCTCTTTGTCAGTTTCTATTATGTTGTCTTCGCAATCAGTACTATCATCATTTACGTTATTTAATTTAGTGTCAATTTTCGGTAATTCGTTTGCAGTTTTTTTTTCTTCATTATATTCTGGGATTTTTTGTGTCGGCAAAAATTCAAAATCATCACAATCAGTCGAACTATCTGAATTTAGTCGTGTTCTGTTTATTTTTTTGTCATTACAATTATTTCCAGTCTTTAAACTATTATTATCGTTGGTGTTAGTTTCCACATTCTCTTCCATATCTACATCAAAATTAAAATTTTCAGGTAATAATGGTTGAGATTCAAAATCGTCTGGCATTGGCTGACTGTCAACTTCATCAAAAATAATTTCTTCATCAGATATGTTAAGTTTGGGATTCGAAGTGCCTACATTATATTCTTTGACACTTACATCATTGCTTAGTTTCTTTACTTCACTATTATCCAACTGTTGTGTTTCGGCATTAAAAATGCTATTATTATTCTCCTTATTTTCCGTAAATAAGTCGAGTTTCATTTCCTGTTGCTTATGTGTCTTTTGTATATCCGGCAAGTTATTCATTTTTAATAAATGAGTGTCTACACTTGATATTGTTGGACCATCCGTTGAGAGTTGAGTATCTGCCGTGTGTATTGCATCTGCAGCCTCATTTCTATCTGTAGGGTAAGGTACTTGAGTATCCATTTCATGTATGTCATCGTTTATAGCTGTTCCTGCCGTTGTCATAGACTTGACAGTACCAGTAACATCCTCATTAGATTCATCCAAGCTCATGTCAATAGAAACAGATTTCTTTGTTGATTTCCAATATGCATTATCAATTTTATTCTCCCCAACGGGCTGAATGGCAATAGTCTTCCCAAATTTTTTTGTGAAATGATTATTTGGGCTTTTAAATACATCTTGATTTTTGGACTGTGATGAAACAATGAAAGATTCATCCTGAAAAAGAAAGAAAGTTTTAGCTTCACTTAAATTTTTAAGGAGTCCCTTTGCTAATAACAATTGTGATTCAATATAATAATAATAATAAATCTTTATTGTCAAAATTACAGTTATAAACAGTTTGTGTCCCTAAATCCTGAACTAGGAATTAAACCTGTATCTCAGGAGTCAGCCCCTGCCACCCAAAACAATATGGGCAATTTTGTGTGTGTGTGTGTGTGTGTGTGTGTGTGTGTGTGTGTGTGTGTGTGAGCGCGCGTGCGTACGTGTTTGCGTGCGTGCGTGTTTGCGTGCCTGCGTGCGTGTTTGCGTGCGAGTGCGTGTGCGCGTGCGTGCGTGTTTGCATGCGTGTTTGCGTGCATGCGTGCAAGCGTGCAAGTGCGTGTGCGTGTGTTGTCAGCGCGCATTTTATTCTATTCGTGTATTTTTAAGGGTTATGCACTCAAACGGTATCGTTTTTTATAGTTAAAAATAAATACATATATAATTTTCATTTATAATTAATAATCTTACAATTAAAATAATAAATAAAAGTATTAATATATATTTCCATAATTATTAGATTATGTGAGTGTTTGCAACGGATTTTCTGTTATAATATAATATGCTTGATAAGAAGTTTAATTTGTCTTTGTTAATAATTAATGCTTCTTTATTAGAGTTTATTGCAATACTGCATAGTGAAAAATAAAAAAAAATGAATTTTATTTACATTATTAATAATTGTTAAACTGTATCGTGAATTGAGTAATATACACTATTTCTGGGTGTAATTTCCCCTACCAAATTAAAGTATGAGCAGAAATTAATACATGGAAACATCTTGTCATCTTATCAAACAGATTTGCCTTTAATGCCTATTATGTTGCACCAATATTCAGTAACTGCTGTCAATCTACTCAGTGATTAGTGCAGGAAATATAATAGTGCATAACTGTATGCCCAGACATAGATGGATTTTCTGTCCCTTTACCCTCATAGTATGATTACAGGAATATATGACATGACCACAGAAAGATTAGGCCCAGGACCTACTTTTTAGGTGCTCATCTAACACACATGAATCAATTATATTTTCAAGTAATCGGGTGGTAGTTACCCATACAAATTCAATAAAATAGCCAAATCGGTTGATGTTCATAAAAGATTTTATGTAGTGGAAATTTTTTATGACTGCGATATTATATGTAGTAATGAAATAAATATATTTTAATAAATCAGCAGACAATAAATGGATAGCAGATCTTACTCTATTATAGATATTTATGATTATTTTGCCCTAATGAAATTTGTCAATGATTTAAATTTATTTATTTGTTATAAAGGTAATATAACAATTCTGTCTACTGAAAATTAGTTATACTATTTTTACAAATGAAATTTGGAAAGAAAGCCAAACAAGCATACGGCTCATCTGATGGTAAGCGATCCCGTCGGCCAGAGACACACGCAACGGAGAGTCGCGAGTGCGTTGTCAAGTTGGAAATTGGATAGAATAGTATTATCAGATAAGATGGGCAAAAGTCTTGCATTCATTCTTTCTTTTATGCCAGTTTTATAAAGGGGTGGCGTTACTTCCATGGGCGAGCGTCGAAAGTGCAGCAAAACCTGTGAAAAGATGTTATGCTATAAACCAAAAACTTACCTTATCACTGCAATCAGGTGACTCTGGTATAATTCTTGATGGTAGATCATTCAATTTTGTCACATGTCTATTTACCACTGGTGTATCAGGAATATCTAAAGCTTGTGTCATAGGCAAATCATCATCATCCTCAAGCAATCGAAAAATGCCAAAGATCTGACCAAATTGCACAGTATCTCCATTTTTTAAAGGATGTGGTATGTAAGGTTGTAAGGATTTCTTAAAAAAAATGGATTATAAAGATAAAATAATAATAAATAACTTTATAATTAATGAATAACATCAGATAATTATGTGTTATGGAATATTTTTTTTTATAAAATAAACTATAATTTATTATATACTAGATATACAGGATGGGCCAAGAATTCGTTAACTTTTAAATCTATAAGCCCGCCCAAACGAAAGAAATGGATCGCTTTACGGGGCCGCAACGAGCTTTTTGTGTAAAACAGTTTTATTTAAACAACAGTTTGCTCATTATTGTGAGACGCTTATTTTGCGTTGGATACAATTTACAGGACTTAAGTCAGTGTCCAAGTGCTACTTTAATAAAGAAATGGGTAAAGAAGTTTGAGGAGATGAGATCTACACCGAATGTGAAGCAAACCGACAGTCCGCAATTTCAGCCAAAGGAAGAAGTGGACCCAACTCTTTTGGAAATTCTCACGGCCATTCAATTACTGTTAATTCTGCTGTGCATGTGAAAATGATACGAGAGTTTTTGCCACCAAAGAATTTGCTGGCTACAATCGAAACACATGGTTTCAACAAGATGGAGCCACTTATCACACATCCAACGAGTCCTTGCCGGTGGTCAAAGAAATGATTCCGGAAAAACTGATTTTCAGACGAGGCGACATCCCATGGCCACCCAGGAGTCCAGATCTATCCCCAGCAGTCTTCTTTTTATAGGGTTATTTAATGAGTTGTGTCTATATTCACATACCAAAAACACTATGTCAGCGAAAGGACAGTCAGTGATGAAATGTCAGCAATCTCGCAGTCTCTTTGCCAACGAGTATTCGAAAATTTTGGTGCTTGCTTAGAATATTGTAAAAGACGAAACGGAGTCATTTAGAAGATATTATTTTATAAAGTAAATTCCCGTAAATATACTTTAGTTTAAATAAAATTGTTCAAATATGTAATAAAATTGTACAAATGGTTTTTTTAAACATGTTTTTCAAATGTTCACCAATTCATGGCCCACCCTGTACATATGATTTATCATGAAACCCCAACGACTCTGCAACAAGCACAACTGAAGAGAGAGAGAAATATAATAGACATATCTGTAAATGCAGAATACTATATTTTAATAAGTATTCATAATACTCACATTTAATAGTTTTGTCCTGTTTGCTGAATCTAAATCCATAATCATGTATTCTTTTGAATTTAAAACATTGATGACAGCATGCTGCCGAGATACAGACTAAAAGATAAATCAATAATATTAAAGCGTAAATGAAAAACCTTATTAAAAATATGGTAACTAGTATTTTCATTAAATAGATAACAAAATGGCACCCGACTGCAAAAACAATATATGATGCACAGAGTTTCCTTCCCGCTATAATATTACAAAGATCTTTGTAATTTTAGGACAAAGCTTAAACTTTACATTTCTAGCAAACTTGGAATGACTGGTCACAATCAAATAGTTTTATACTTCTACTTTGCTAATAGGCAATTATATAATACCTATACATATTTTTTTTATCCTGCTTAGACACAGGAATCTGTTTTTAACATTTAGCTGATAGTTTTGCTGATCAGAATCAGATTATGTCATTTAGCCGTTGGGCGAGTCCATTGACTTCTTTTACTGTGATATACTTTTAGAGGGTTGGACATAATTTCTCCTGTCTTGAGTGTAAAATACTACCAGTGCCAGTAAGTTTAGCTGATGCATTTATATGTTCTAATAGCTTGTTCTGGTATTTGAGAATTCTTATTGATATTTCTTGTCTCACAGATGTTAGATTGAAGTCTTGTAAAATGTATTTGTTACTGATAAATTTTCAGGATGTTAAACATAAATTTTATTGTTTTTGTTTGAAATCTGGCACTGTCAAATTGTGCTATTTGGGCACTGTCAAATTGTGCTATTTAGACACTGACAAATTGTTCTATTTGGGCACTGTCAAATTGTGCTATTTGGGCACTGTTTCACGTAACAGGTGAGCAGTCACCCTTCCCAAGACTAAATATGACATGTAAGGATTTATTATTGTTTACTTTTATCATCCATGTTTCTAGCCACAATTCACATCCTTTTTTTCACTGAACACTGGCCCTGAGATGCTGCCTTATAGTACACCTGACTAGATTTCATACGGTTTGATGTTTTCTAGTTGAGTTTTACTTCAAAACATTGTTTGTTTAAATAGTTCTTTAAAATAAAGAAGAATGAATGTGGGAGATATTTTTTATCTTAAATAAAATCCCATGAGTCTTACTCAGTCAAAAGCTTGACTTGCATCTAAAAAGACAGCTGGGCAGTACTATTTGTTTTCCAAAGTTTGGTTGATGGAGTTGGTCAATCTGTGGATTTGTTCAATGGTACTATGTTTTTGCCTAAAGCCAAATTGGTGTTCAGGGAGTTATCATTCTGGTGAGATTGCATTCTGTTTAGTTTTACTTTTTTAAAGAGCTTGCCAACTAGTGTTAGGAGAATGTAAAATTAAAGTGGAACATGCCAATATATTAATATTATAATAATGAATATTTGTCTGTGTGTATGTTTGTATGTATCCATATAAAAACACATACAATATCACTACTGAGTGATATTGTATGTGTGATTTTACAGTACATTGATACATTGTTTAGAAGGTTAGAAAACTTGTTTGGAGAGAAAAAAAAACATAGAACATATTTGTCTGTGTGTATGTTTGTATGTATCCATATAAAAACACATACAATATCACTACTGACTGATATTGTATGTGTGATTTTACAGTACATCGATACATTGTTTAGAAGGTTAAAAAACTTGTTTGGACTACCTCATAACTAAACACTTTCAAATATTTTATGACAATCAGTTCATAACTTGCAGAAACATGCATACAAGAAAAGTTGAATTGAGAACCTATTTCTAACTTTGAAATCATTTAAAATTACAAAATTTCATTAAAAATTTTGCATCCTTATATCATTTTATATTATAAGAGTTATATAATTATAATCATTACTAGGAGGATATAGGGAAATACTAGCCAACAAATACTTTACATGAATTAGATAATAATTATTATATCACAGATATGGTAATTCCTCTAACTTACTATGTAATCATTCATACATTTTTGCTTTATTAAATGCTAACTATTATTAAATGACAACCTAGTTTTTTTTATAACCAAATTATCTAAATAATCTACTAATTTCTAATTCTAAGTTAGTTTTAATACATAGTTAAAACTTAGTATTTATGAAAAAAAAATATACAAATATGTACAGCAAATTATTGAAGATCGATGACAAATTCTATGGTGTGTAGTAAATAAATATTTCCATATTTTTCCTTCCGTTTCCCTTTATACGCGTATTATCATTTTTAAATCAATTTATTTATGATTTGAAAATATAATTGATGCCATAGTTGAAACACTTACATTTAAATCTAGAACAATATTGCATGTTTGAGGATCTCTTCCTATTTTGTTGGGACCTCTTATAATTGGATATTTTGTACCACATATTCCCAAGAATCCAATCTGAAAAAAAAAAACAATCATTTTTACTTTATTTCTAAGGTAACAAATTGTAATTTTACGAATATATGTAGCATGGCCTTATTTTTATTTAAAGTTACTTTTTAAAACTACTTCTAAAACAATATTATTTATAAATATAACTATTTTTAAGACCTGTTCACTGCTAGTCCTTTCCTGGCGACTTTCATACAGCTCTTGTGTTAAACAATCAAGTTTTTGAGTACACTCCATTATCATATGTTCTTTATTGCTAACGTAATATTTTCATTATTCTTCAATATCGCAATGTTTAGGAGTAAAGCTTCAATTTTAACAAAACATACAAAAAAATCGCGCCGTGTAGCGTATCATATCATAACATATTATTTTTCTCTATAATCTATGTGCACAGTGAAGTGAATTTATGGCTCAACTGATGCTAACAGATGATACGGGCGTACTCTAAAATGTGTTGCATGCAGCTGTAGCTAACAACTTTACCAACAAGTTACTCATTGTATAATTGAATTTGTATAAAATAAGTAAATAAATACAGTAAGTATTGTAACCGGGTACCCCCTAGCTGACCAAAATAGGGATATGGTTCTCTATAATTTTAAATGAAACAATTTTAAGGATTTTATCTCATTTATGTTTATTTTAAATGTTCGTCGTATCGAACTGTTTACACCGTTCATGGTCATGGGATACATAGGGGCAATGGGCTTTATTTAAGTAATTATTGTTGCAGATTACCATCTTATTATGATTTTGTTTCGATCTAATAATATTACGAGAAATGACGATAACCTGCTATGAGATTTTTAATGTTTCTATGATCATTAGTATTTTTTCCTTTGCATGCAACGTATTTTTATCGATAATAGCTAATTTCTTCTAAATTATTTACTGATTTACCTATATAATTATTTTAATCGTAATGGTATCATAATCTTCAAGTTGTCTTAAAACATCACTGAACCAATTGACTGCATCATGCCTTACTTTTTTTTACTAAGCACTTTCATATGAATTTTTTTTATTTAGTTCTTATTACATTTTTATTTTTTTTAAGAATCTTACTATCGATATGTTGATATGGAAATTAATTTGAGTCATGTCAGGCTGGATGGCTAACTGACCGTGCTCTGCCTGTTTCATGTGTTCATGGCTATTGGCAGTTCTGCATCAACCATAACTATGTTTTAAAAAATAGAAATGCTGTATAATTTTGAAGTTTAATGTGAAGTAATGTTTTGTGATTAAAGTGTAGGATAAATCTGTAATTTTAAGGTTTATGTGTGTTGTTGTTATTTTTAAACCATAATTTGTTACTTGATAATTGTGTATAAAAAAATCTCTTTTAATTTAGTTTTTTTTAAATTTACTACCTTGTGATGGAATCGCAAAAGCATGATGAGATGTCGGATGAAGATATTCCAAGTGACTTTTTTGATGACTTTAGTAAGGATGAGTTTATGGAAGGTCTTAGTGTTATTGATAGCTGGGAAGTTAAGGAAGGCACCACAAGGCGAGGTTCTCGATCACGTATTGATTCAGCCACAGTTGACGGCGTACGAGATCTACGTGAATTAATTCGAGATGGAAGAGACGATGAATTCGATCTATTGCATTATGAAAGAAATGATAGCAGACTTAAAAAATCTCGATATGATTATGAGGCACCCTACGAAAGGTATTCTAATGATAATCGGCGTGATAGTTGCAATCGAATGGATAATTACATTAAACCGGGGAGTCGAAGGGATTTGCGTAAAACAAATGAAGCTATTAAAAGAGACAAACAAGTAAAAGTAAAAGAGTATCTCAGTAAACATCTTGATTCTATTGATGATTTAAAGCCTCCTGGAACAGAGCTTGATGATTTCCTGAATGAACCTGCTACTACTAGTAGAAGGAGAAATAAATCAAAAAGTCCTGAAGAGCATTATGCTCGATATCCATCGAAGGAGCCTAAACATAAGATCTCTCCAAGGAGACGGTATCAACAGAGGGAACGGCGTAGTCCACATTGGAATCCCAGAGAACACTACTATAACAACCCTCATCACCACAATAGTCATTACAGTCCTCCTCATAGAGTTCGCTATCACAGCCCCGGTTGGAGGCCTAGAAGACATTACAGCCCACATTACAGCTCAAGACGACAGAGTAGACCTCATCATTCACCAAGAAGGAGTCCATCCCAGCACAGCCCAATTCAATATAGGAGAAGTCACTCAAGAACACCAACAAGATACTTCAAACATTCCCCAGCCAAACATAAAGACACTTTTTTGTACCCAAATGAATCACCTCAAACATCAGCCCAAACTTCTGGGCCACCTGTAGTATATCGTAATGCTAAGACGGCCTTTTACCTAAACACTACATTAACAGAACATCCCCCTAGGACATCTGGGTATCCTTACAGTCAAAGTACACCGTACCCTTGTGCTCCTTATGATTATCAAGTACAAACGGATTCAATCAATCAGAATTTAGTGCAACCTTTGTCAACTCCAATAGTTAATTCAGCTCCACAGATGGTTCCACCACCACTTGAATCTGTTACTACTGTTGTTCCAGCTGCAACTGTAAGCAATGTTCCTGCCACACAGGAAAAGCCATATGATGCATTAGCAAAAGTAAATATAAGTAAATTTGTTATAAAAATGCTACATGGGTTTCCTCTATTGTTTCTTTGTTGTCATTGTATTTACTATTTAATTAATGTGATTAAAAACTATTTCAGTTGTTTATTGAAGGCAAGATATCTAAAGAAGACTATCTTAAATTGACACCAAATAAAGGTAGGTATGCATGATAATAGTCTTATTGTTCAAAAGTCATGTACATTAAGGTTTTAACCTAATGGAGAGTAATTTAGGAAAATTATCATTTATTTATTTTACTGTCTACATTTCAGGTTCATATCTGGACAAGCCTGTAGACACCCAAATCAAAGCAAAGGGTGGGTAGTCCATGTCCATGATTATTGTTGTCTTTTCTTTATGTTGTATTTTTGTTGTTTAATTATTCAAACATATTCTTTCAAATTAATCTGATAATTGTCTAAACTGAAATAACTCCTAATAAAGCCATGGTAATGAAGCATTTTTATAGCCCCATTACCATCATTCTTTTTAGACAATGATTTGCACCAGTGTGAAAGAATTAAGGCTTATTTAATTTATTGTTTTACTTTGTGCATGAGCTTTAGAAAAAACATTTAAAAGTTTCCATGATAAAAAAATATTTACTTGGAAAGAAAAAATGGATTGAATGCATTGCACTTATAAACAAGCTGCTGCCGTTCACTTTGCAGAAGAGACAGAAAGACAATGGACAAGTCTCCAGCTTGTTAAATGGTCATTTTGTCAGAATGTATCTGAATTTCTGAACTGGTTGGTGTTCTCAATACCGAGTTGTATGTCATTGAACTACATTTAAAACCATTAGGGCAGTGTATTGTCTACTATAGACTTGAATGGTTTATACTGATTTAAAATTTTGCATTCACAGTTTTAAATCGCTGCTTTGAAGCATTGGGTAAACTTAGTAAATTAGAATTACCAAACTGTTTGTTAATAAACAATGATCTTATTGGTGAAGAAATGAAGAGTATTACTCCTAAATATTGTTCCCCACTAAAGAGGCAAGCAATGGCGGACTTCACTATTACGAAAACGAATGGCAGTACTGATGCAGTTGAACAAAACAAGCAGGTGATCGAGAGCATCATTTCCTCATTAGGACTGGTCAACTTAGTCTCGCATTCTAAGAGACTGATTAGAAAAGAAACAAAGGATGCTGGGGTTCAGACTACAAAGCCCTTCTGTGAGGTGTGCATGATACGAGAATCCACGAAGACTTTTGACGCCGAGACTACAGTGGATTTGGAACATTTCACATGTACTGTTCACACTCAGGTTGTTGAGCAGGACTTGATGAGTTCCAAATCAGTTTTTAATCCGAGTGGATCTGGCGCTGACAATGAGCCTATATCAATAGCTCATCTTACTCCAGCGCAATTGGTATCACAGCTAGCAGCCCGCGCGAAGACTTTGAAGCAGTCTAATCTAATGCAGCACAACCAATACAACAGAAATCATGGAAACTACGGTGGAAGCGGAAGTAACGATAATAAGTTCTATAGAAATCCGTATCGATAAATCTGTATTTCTGATTTTTTTTTTATAAATTACGTCATAATTTAGTATGAATTCACCTTTAATATGTTGAGTTTTTTTCTGCTCAAGATAACGAATTTTTAACATTCAGTTATCTTTGTGATCATAGATTGTTCTCCTGAATTTTCAATTAGATGATTAAAGCCGAATTTCTCAGTGTTAGAATTGACATTAGTTCAATGTTTGTTATCTTTTGTAAGATTTATATTTTCTGATTTCAACCGACCTACCTTTTTTCCAAATAATATGTTCAGTTGTAAAAATTGTTTTAAGTAACATGTATAGATATTTAATTTTTTAAGATTTTTATTAATATTGAATTCATGATCCTTTTGTACCACATATGCAATGCAGTTTGTGGTGTTGTTTTACTGTTTAGTTAAATCGTTTAGTGTTCTAATAATTTTAGCCTTATATTAAAAAAAATTAAAAAATTAGAACACTTCTGCCAAGTAGCCTACATTGCAAACGTGTTTACAGTTAGATTTCTTTTAAATGTAATTTAATATAATAATTTTTTATTGCTATAAGATTCTTAGTTAAAAATATCTTAAGTCACAAGTTGCGGAACCACTGTTCGCCTTCTGATGAGTGTGGGGAGTAAAGAAGATTTACAAGAGAAGATCTACCTACTCAGTTGGTGAAGAAGTTTGAAGTGCAAGTGTGTGATTAAATTTGTATTGTGATGTGCTTTTAATGTTGCCACAGAAACATTTTGCATTGTAAGGTATGTTAGGTTATGACCGGAAAGATGGTAAGACTCAAAATTTCTCCAAAGTAAACCTTTATAAAAAACAGAAACTATAGAGTTTACAAAAATGAAGTTGTTAAAATAATTAACGATTAATGAAACTGATCTTAAGAAAATTTAGTTTATAAAATATTATTTCAATTGTATAAATCCTTCCACTTTTACCCCAACACACCTTATGATGTTGCAGAATTAAGCGATAAGATACATGTTAATGAAAATGAAAAAAGTTAACTACGAATTTTATCGCTTAACTATTTCGACAGTCTTTTATGTATGAATAATATATCTTACAAAAAAGAATAATTTGTAAACTTTTAAAAACTCACTTTGTAAACTATAGTTTTATCGTGTGTGTTAGTAGGTGTTATAGCGGGAAAATAAAATTTAGTGGCAATATGGTGTTTAATTTTATTAAATACTGCATTTTTACTTCCTAGAGCAACTTGAATTCTTATTCCTACTTCATATTGCTGTTGTTTAAATTTTAAACAATTTATTAAATTTGATTTTTAACTTAATCTGTGGTTTCCTTGACTTATTCCTGAAATTTAATTTGATATATTTATATATTTTTGAACATCTGGGAATCTGCAATTGTTAACACACGAACGCGCAAATACTTGAAAACATTAGTGCCTTTTTGAACATTTTCTTTTATTATTATTTCAACTATTTTTTGCCTGGAATTTCTTTATCGAGGTGTGACGGGAACATACCTTTTCGGCCGCATCGCATCCCTTTTGTTATTTATGCAAGGTCATAAATGTTCATCAATAAATATCGACTGATGAATATTGATTACCAAACTTTAGTTCAACGGTAGCGCGCATTGTTTGATACCCAACGTTTTACCGTTATCTATATATTTCAAGAATTTATGAAATCTGAGTTCATCAGGTCGTTCCATCTAACCAATTGGTTTCATTCTTTCTTTATTTGGAAGGTGTTGATGCACGGAATTGTCCTCAAGCGTCTAAACCTTACCTTTCTCAAGGAAATGCAATTTCTCTATACAAAATTCTCAAGTTTTAGTTGTTTTAGCCTACTACTAGTCTAGGCCTAGTCGCTGGATCGAGTTCATTAATTTGAAATTTTGCCTACAAATTGGTTTAGTTGGAGGGTAGCTGTTAATATTGTTGAGCAGCACGGGTCAAAAGTTTTACTTCGTATAACGGAATTGGGATACATAAATCAGAATAAGGTAGGTGCCACTATTTTACTATAACAAAAAAAAAATTGGTTCAGACTTACATTTTTTTTGTGTAATCAATTCTTCTCATTGATTTTTTGGACATAAAATTGCAATAATTTATACCATAATGTATAATAACAGTTAAAATTGATCACACTTGAAATGGATATAAAATCTATGAATTTTTTATCAGAGATTTTTTTTACATTAATACTTAACCCCTCTTTTCACATGTCTCTGCTTACCTATTATGTTTCGTAAATTGTTTTTTTATAATTGTTCGTATATGATAATGAATTAATTAAATACTGATTAATTTATACAGTTGTTTCATTTATTACACATACTACACTCAATTGCGGTGAGATCGTGATTAAACATTTGCATAATAAATAAGTATTTATTATTATTATTCACATGATTTTATTTTGAGATGTATATTTTCAAATAACAATATTTTAACAATTAATAATAATTGTAATGTTAACCATCTAAGAAATCGTCCAGCCACTTTTCAAGATCTTCGGGAGATTCTATGACAGGATTCTGCTTGACTGGTTCTTTAACTGGGCTATCAGCAACTGAAAACCAAAAAGAAATAATGAGAAAAGTTTTAAAATGATTTTACCTAATATGGGACAATATATACGCTATTCCAACAAACTCAAAACACGTCCAAAGCTTATCTATTAATAAATTTAAAATAAATGTCAAAAACATTTTGTGTGTTAAAGGATATTATAATATTAATGATTGCTTAAATGATACACCTTGGCGGTAAGCTTCAGGCTCTTTAAAGTACAATTTATTCTTTGTATATTTTATTCTTTTTAAAAAAAAAATTAGTCCCGCTGAGTTTTTTACGCTGGTTATTCTCAAATCATTGGCTTCCATTCCGAACCGGTGGTTGTATTCTTGACCATCAATAAACAAGTGTTATCATTTCAATGTTGAATAAAGAAAATTGATTTAATTTTGATTTATTAATTTGAGCTGGTGGTGAAAAAAGTTCCGTCTTGTTGGGCGATTACTTCAGTAACAAAATCATCAGTCCTTGTCACTTAAAACTTCCTCTCAATTGTTTCAACAAAGATATTTATCTTTGTTGAACTGGCTGATCTTTTGCTACCGATGAAAACGCCAACGATCAGATTTAAAATCCGTCCAAGGGATAATGTAAGACATTTTGGCGACACTAGGACACTTTTAAGACAGACGAGGGATTTCTTAGGGTAGTCGGCGCTGGTGGGGTCGCGGAAGTGTGCAAAAGCGTTCCAGAGACCCTGCCGATATGCGCCAATGTGAAATAATATGGAGGTTTTAGCCTGTGAGAGTTCGACAAAACCCGGCTTGCTCCCATGAGACGGGTATTTTCTGCATTTCCTCTACGTAAAAGAAAGAAAATAGTCGGTAGGTAGATTAGCGTTACTGTTGGATAGTTCAGCGATACTAAGGCAGTTTAGCATCGCCGTAAGACAGTTTAACGTCGCTGTAAGGCAATTCAGCTTCGCTGTACCACAGCTAAAAGACACCGGCACCGCAGTGCTTTAAGGCAGTTCAGTGTCGCTGTATGGCAGCTTGGCGAGCCCGTAAGGTTGTTTAGTTTCGCTCGATGGCTTAATATCCTAATGAAACAGTGCATGTCAATCACTGTGGGGTATGAGATTACGTGCTGGTTAAGACTAAGTAGTTGCAACATATTAGACTAATTGCACTAAGTACGATCTAGTATCATCGTCTATTTAGTTACATATTCTATTATATACTTATTAATTCTTATTAACAGACTTATCATTTAGAGAGACTGACTAATGAATCTTATGTAATAACCTACAACTCCATATAAGTGAGTTATAGCTTTCGATAAAATTAGTAATTGAGGTGCGCAAAAAATGAGGGCCTATAGATAATCTCGGAAGCCGCCAACCTACTTTATTCTATGCTGCTTCTTTGGATGACGTAGTAGTTTCTCCCTGGTCAATGGTGATTCAAAATGCTGTTGATATATAATTTATCTACATCTACACTCAATAACTAAACATAAATACAAATGAGATGTTATATTTACCTTTGGGTAAAGTTTCAACTTGTTTTCTTGTCTTGACATCTTGAACCGGCGACTTATCAAGTTTTACTTTAGGTGTATCGGTCTTGGTTTCCACTACCTGTATAATATCATCAATGTCGTCAGCAGATTTACTATCGCTTTTTGCTTGCTGCACATTTTTTAGTTCCATGTGTACATGTTTCTCTAGATTTGTTTCTATTTTTTTAGAAAGATTTATCTCAAGGACGTTTGTATCTTCTAAGTTGTCCTCAGTTTTTTGGAGATATACTTCTTTATTCTTCGCAGGGCTCTCTCTACTTTCAAACAATTTATTAGAATGTTTATGTTTAATTTCTTCTTTATTTATGGAATCCCCAATGAAATCTATTGCCTTTTTGATAGGCGGTTCTTCTTTCTTTTCTCCAAACGTTGGCGAGTCATCTTCTTTTTTATCATCTGAACTAGATAATTTATTTAAAATTGATTCTTGAGCCTCCAACTCGGGTGTTGTATATTTTTTATCATTGTAATATTTTTGTTTATATTTAGTTGCTCTGTTATTCATATTAAATACGTCCGTTTCGTTAAAATTAGATGTGTCTATATTATTTCTCTCATAAAATGGTATAGTAGAAAGAGCTAAAGCTAAGTTATCCATATCAATTTCAAAATATTTGTCGTACAATGAGGGGCCAGTGTCAACATCCCACGATTTTTCATGTTTAAATTGAAAGTGTCCTCCGACAGATAATGGAGCTTGGATAAGGGCCTGAAAAATAAAGACGATTTTCTTTTATTATTACGAAACATTGCTACGCGCATGAATGATATGCACTCAAACAACTACTAAAAAAGTGCAGGGTACAACCGGCTTCTGATCCCACGGACTCTTGCAATATCAAAGAAGCTATAACACAGTTGGCAGTCTTTGTTAAGAATGAAAAGGCTCTTTTTTTGGTCTCTTCAAGAAAATAGTGTATACCTTATTTATGCATTCTATTATAACTGAACACATAAATTCTAAATTTTACCAAATACATAGCACTTAAAATCCAGACGTATTAATACATGTTAACATGTCACTGACTCAAATAATATTTACTAGCATTACACAGAAAAATCTTTAAATATTTATATAAAGAATATAAATACAAATCGATATTTTATTGTGCGGTAAATAATGTCTATTTATATACCTTTCTTTTTAAAATACTTTTAAACATAACCATAAGTCATATATACACACATAACCAAATAAAAATAGAATATATTAATGTATATAACACATATACATTGCAAGAAATAATATAAGATATATAATAAACAAAATTAAAATAAATCAATAAATATAGTCCAGCCAGACAGATACCCTCGGCAGTTGAGACCAAACGGCTGAGGCTTAAGGAAGAGAAAACCGGCGATGAGACGATGCGTCGCATTGTCTCATCGCCTCATCGCCGGTTTTCTGCATCTGAGCCAGAAGCAGTTTGTTGATGTTGCAGAGGCTGACTGGGATTTCACTTGACACCTAAAAGGTCGGTCGGTCGGTAAAATAAATTAAACTATTGGTATTATTTGCCTTTTTATTCTTATAAGAGTACTTTTAGATATACCAGTAGCAGCACTAGTACTTTTTATTAGTAAAAAAGTGTTAAGTATATGTGAATAAAGATATTTTAAATTTGAAAAATAAACATTGCCAGAGTGGGTTCTCGCATGGGAGTAGCTGTAAAAAGGTCCAGTTTTGAGCCAGGAGTCATGTTAATGCGCACAGGCTGTAGATATTTATCATACTTCTCTAGATTTCTCTAATAGCTGCAAAAGCGCTGAATGTATTTGTGAATTCTAATTGAAGAAGACAATATAAAAAGTATCCTACTCTCTTCTTTCCGACTCCTCCCACCTGAACCATGTCCACTGGGAAGGCCATGCATTTTGTCATTATTTATTTAACTTTTTATTATGTTTACTCAATGGTAAATTAATATTTTTATTTTTAATAACATTTTCATTCCGCATATACAATACCCACATGACATCCTTGAATATTGTAAGTGACAAGTCACCTATATACGTAAAATAAATGTTTTGTTTCAAATGTTTTTTTTTCTGATGACCTTAATAATAATAAATACATTGTATACCTGTAATTGTTTTATTCAAAAACATTCATTTAATACAACTTCTAGTTAGAATGATGTAATATTACTGGTTGTTCAGTGTTGTTATAACTGGATTCTAGAGTTTTTTTAACAAGTGCTTGATAATTTCATCATTTTATCATCATTTACAAAGTTATGAAAATGTGCACAGAAACAAATGCATTCCTGTTTCTTTACTCACATTACTATTGATATATATTGATCATATTTTATTAGTACCACTAGGACTAGTGGAGAAATAAAACAGTGCTCTCTTTACTAAAAATTAAAAAAAACCTTATTTAAATAGCATTCATACCTCATAATCAGCACCCATATTTTCCTGTTCTTCTATTTCATTATAACTTTCAATAGGCATTTCATATTTTGCCCAATTACTTTGTATTTCTTTTTTCTTATACTTCATGTTTTCTTCCTCTGTTATTTTCAAGATTTCATCAGTTTCCCGCTTCAAGCCCTTATAAAATTCCGGCCCTGGAGGTTCATATGCAGGCTTTTCTGGGGCTGTAACTAGAGAATAAAAAATTTATTAGGTTTTTTGAAAATGTGAATGTAATTTAAAATCAAGTTAATTTTATATCCTTTCATTTGATATAGTTTTTTAATATTGTAAAAGTTTTGGAAATATGTGTTTAATCTGAGAACAGGTGGAAACTGACACGCAAATGTAATTATTATGAGATTATGTGTATATGTTTCAAATCACTTAATAAATCGGTCTCCTCACTTACTAGACATATAGATGAAGATGTACTATGTTTTCACTAAGGATGTGGTACCTTTGAAGATGGGCTGTTTATTGTAATGCTGGAGCTAATTAAATTTTAAAGCTCTACCATGATATTATTATTTTCTTTTTACCAAACAAAAACTATATATGTAAAAGTACATATTCCAGAAATAATCATGTTATAATTGCTATCATTTACACTGTTATAACTTTTATTACTGTAAAAGTTTAGATTTTTTTTAACCAATTACCAATACAATTCTATAACACCGTTTAATTAGCAATATTCCGCAAAAAAATCCCCTAACAACATACCCAAAGCATGCTTCGCTCTGACACTGGAGCATCCTCAGGATGTTGCCTCTACACGTTGCATTCTGCATGGTCCTGCTAACGTTATCGCTTGGTGGTGGTTTTGTCTGCATGACCGTGCACGAGAGCGCACGCTCGAGCAGTGTGGGAAGGGAGGGAGGTGCCTAACGCATGCTTATACGTGCGCTCACATATTTGCTTGCAGATTGTTAGGGGTTTTTTTTGCGGAATATTGCTAATTAAACGGTCTTATAGAATTGTATACAATGGACTTCTGGAAAGTAACGTCTGATTCTATTAATTATCCAATTACCAATGTTAAATATATATATTCTCAATTTCATATAAAAACAAATAAAATTGGTAAATATGTGTGATTAAAATTTTTGCCTACAGTGATTGAAACTATAAAAGTATTCTCTTCTAGATGAAAGTCTCTAGAATTCACATATATGGAGCTTGCAGGTCAAGAAATTATTCATGAAGTATCTAAGCTATTTTTCTCTCAAATCTCAATCTCAAAAACCAAGTGTTTCCCAGGAATTTTTCTATACAAATCTTTGATCAGTTACCTTACCCCATCAATTAAAAACATTAGCAAGTTGTAATACCAGGTGCGCAGGTCCTATAAAAGTACAATAATTTTGCAGAATAGGTGCACAAGCAAATTTCAACATAAAAAAATTATTAGTAGAGTACTAGAGATGGTACTAGTCTACCCTACTCCTAGAGTGCAATTTAAGAGCGCAGAGCCAGATGTTTGCATAGGAGGTTCTGAGCGAAATGAATGCATGAGAGCTGACCATATGATGAGGGGGGAGGTGGGAAGAGAAGAGAGCCGGTGATGGTCGATTGTCTGAATTCGCTTCACAATTGGCGACGGGCCAGACTTCTGGCAGAACACACTTAAAATACTTGATTCAGTTTATTTTTTTTACATTGAAATTCGCTTATGAACCTATTCTGCAAAATTACCAATATATTAATCATCACAAATAGAATAAATCTGATAACAACCGTAGAAATTATGAACGAAATATATTTTACCTTTCGGAACTTCTTGTGGTGGATTAACTGACGGTGTTGATTGCTTTTCATGCTTTTTTTCCCCTCGTGTATCATGTCGTCGTCTAGATCTTCTTTGCTCTTTGGGATCATTTCTAAAACCAAAGAATATTATGATTTACGAGCAAAATAATATTTAAATGGTTGATTTAACTCACTTACTTTGCCTTTTTCTCTTCAGGCATTTTGATGCTAGAATATTTTATGGCTTGACGGTATTTTAAACCAGTAAAATATCAATTCAACTGCATATTAAAATTTTATGTTTTAGATACGTTTATAATTCGACTTTTAATTCTATTCAGTAACTTGACAGATAAAGGGTGACCAGTTTTTGACAAAAAAAAGCTAGTGAATAGACTTTAGAGTGAATAGAATTGAATGAATTTAAATAATATACGTACATACATGCAAACTATTTATTTCTTATTTATAACTATTCTTTAAAATACGATACACATTATAAAAATGTACTAAATTCGAAATACGTTATGTCTGTTAGTTGTAAGGTAATTTTGAAATAAAACAACTCAGTTAGAGATATATTGTTTACTCATCTGAATCATATGTATCACTTTCACTTACATGGATTATAAATGTATCGGTTATATTGTCAATAATATGGTCCATACGACACATATCACCTTCTTCGTTTCTTAAAATGCAATATCTAAGCACTCCATGATGAAGGTGTAACATTAGTAATTCCTTATTCAAATAAGTTTTTTTACTTCTTTTATCTTAAAGATTTGTTATTTTTTCCGACTTTCTCCTTTACCTGTGCCCAAACTAATTCAATCGGATTAAGTTCGCAGTGGTAAGGAGGCAGCCTTGGCAAAATTATTCCATGTTGTGCTGCCATCTCGTCTGCATATTTTTCAAACACTTGATTTTGAGTTTTTACTAAATTTAAAAGTGTTGCCTTCACCATGTTTTCTTCGAATAAAATATTTTTATTTTTAAGCCACTCTTGTATGTCTTTTTTCTACCAAGACATCTTGAGAATTGTCTCCAGTTTTCGCGAGTGATAAGGGGCATTGTCCATTGTCACAACCGAGTTAGGCCGCAATTTAGGCTAGATAGCCCCAAATCACTCTTCGAAACATTGAGCATTCATTTCGTCGTGATCTTCTCTACTTCTTTTCTTAGCTTCAAAAATGAGAAGCTGGTCCTCCATCTCCGCCTATATGGGAAATTATTAATCGTTTCCCTTTACCAATAGGATTTTCAACTCCTGTTGTAAGGCCTTCCATAAATGCTTGTCTTGTTGACTTCATGATTTCATCTATCCATACTTTTTTTACAGAATGACCTGAAAACTAGATGATTTTGTACAAAATGGTTTGGTTTTAAAACTAATCGTAGGATATAAAACTGTATCACTATTTGTTACCTTAGGTTTGATCTTGATAGTAGATATAGCGTCGTTCACTGCGATATTTCTTGATTAAGCGCAGATAATGTTGTTGGCAAGAAATTAGGTCTTGTCTATTTATTAGCACACTTCCGCGCTTGCGCGTTGCGTACTTAAAATTTAAATGTTTTAATACATTGCCCATTGTTTCTTGGCAAAAATTGGGCATGTCTATATCTTCATTCACAGCCTGCATTACCTAAAACAAAATGATAGTTTTGATTATACATAAGACAATTAAGTGTTTATAAAATATCTTATACCTACAATTATATGTGATCAATTATTTTAACATATCTGATCTTGAGGCCTATTGTCGCGTTGTTGACATTATCTCTATAAGGCATAACGACAAAATGGCGAATAGCAATTTTCGCGCAGAATATGGAGATTACTTTGTTTAATCATCATTCGCCATTTTGTTTAATGTAGCATACAGAGAATATATAACGTCAATGACGCAAAAAATTGAAGGCCGGTATCAGTACTTGCATTTAATTTTAATGCATAATTTTATACGTTATTAGAATTAGAATAAAGCATTTTACGATAAATAATTATTATAAAACTCACCTTTAGGATGGTGGGATGTTCATTTTTGTAAAAAAACTGGTGCTCTATCCTCCGTATTGTTGAGAAAGTAAAATCATCATATTTATCTTTAAATTATAGTTTCTGGGCAGGTTTTTTTGGGACGTTTTGATGAACCAAACCTGTTTTTTTTTCTGTTCTTTTAAAACAGAATAAAGACTTCGCGAGTTATTCCCAATATTCCGCCACTTTTAATACACATTTGCTTTGTAATCGTGATTCCGATTCACATTCATCATGTGGTCCCGATTGATATGATTGAATAGCTTTACTAGATATGTATTTAAATGCGTTATCAATCGTTACTTTCTTCGTAACGGATAAAGCTGTAGCACGAGGTATTTTCTTCGTGGGAGAAACAAGAGTATTCTCCTCTTTCCTTGATGTGCTTGGTAGAGCATCCATGTTTTGGTTCAATAAGATCAAAACG
>JAOCPS010184334.1:0-14266 GCA_025505425.1 Graphium colonna
AAATCCCGAATGAATCATTAAAACCCTCTTTATCATCGTGGCAAATACGAAGTGTATTTGCGAAGTCATCTACAAAAATTACTCTTAATAATATATATATAGGATTAACGTCTAGTATATGAGTATTGCAAGATTGATGAGCTCTTTAAAGCTGTTTATTTACAGAATCCGATCACGCCGTCTCGCAATCGTTTACGATCCGACTGGAAACTATAATAGCATGCTCTTATCAACACCGCGATTTATTGGCAATATAAAATTTTAACGCGAAGAAATAGTTAGACTGACATATTAGAGAACCAGTTAAGGAGTAAGCGTAGGACTGGTTCAGAACATTTCTAATTTACAGCTATGGAATTTAAATTTTCCACTCAGTTGCAGCTCTGCATTTGCAAATCTAGATTCTAGTGGGGTTAACAAATTAAATTTTTAATAATGTCCTTGTTATATATAATTTAAGGAAGTAAAGATATAAGCCATCGTTGATCAACCAAACCAGCTAACTCCATGTTATTCATTTTATCAAGGGAACGATATCTTTATTCGATTTATAACGATATTGTTATATTTTAAAAAAGGATCGAATTCATTGTGAAGAGAAAGCAGACAGTTTTTCCATACGCGATGTTTTCAAAGAATTTTGATAACATCAGATTTAAACTTTACCAGCTTCACGTTTTTGACAAAAGTGGAGTTAAATTTGTGATTTAAGGTATCGACTTGCTATTTTTTATTTCCAAAAATACCAGGATCTCATAAAGGACTGATGTCAACTGGAAGTTGTACTTTAATTTAGTTGGAGTAACAAGCCTTGGTGGATCAGTGTCCGGGCGCTTGCCGTCAATTCTATTTACTCGAGGCGAACCCCAGTTCGATCCCCGCTGCCGGTACCAATAAAATGGTCAATTTTAAGTGCTGATTTACCACGTGCTCTGCGGTGAAGGAGAATCAAAGAATAAAAAGAAGAAATGAAGGAATTCTAAAATATGTGAAGTCCGCCTATCCGCACTAGGACCGCGTGTGCATTATGACCCTTTCTAGAGGAGGGCATAGCCCAGAAGTGGGATAGTTTAAAAAAATTGCCGTGATCATGTTACGTTTCTAACGAAGTCTGTTATTTATATGCCCCGCGTTAAATCCAAAAGTAGCAGGGCGACATAAACAGATCCATAAACCTCAATCAAATCGGCAAACAAATTTAAACAACGTCGACGGATCTTCATACGTACTGTTCCTGTTCAAACAAAGCTTGTTGCGATGAGTGGCGAGGGCGCTCCAAGCCTCGTTTGGGCCCCGACCAGTGATGTTATACTTACAATTATAATGGTACGAGTACCATTATTTAGTCCTCCGTACCGTATTTTATAATGGTACGGAGTGTTCTGAAAGGTTCTGTTTAAGTAGAAGAACAGTTACGTTGTACAGGATAACTGGCGAGTCATCAATGATATTAAAAGATAGCACTCGTTACTCAGTTGTCATCATATTTATGTAACAAAATTACTGGCATAGTTTTCAACCAAAATTTCAAATAAATAGATGACTGAGCTGGCCATCTGTTCGCTGCCAGAATCGTTTCCACGCTATACGATTACGGCAGCGAACAGATGGCCAACTGGCGCAGTTCATTGCCCCGAAACGTGAGTTTCGTAAACAATTACTGAACTTTCAATTTTGTTTACTCAGTGGTCAATTAATATCCTGTATAGATTTTTTTAAACTCTATCCTTATTATAAGACTTACGTATTGTGTTAAAAGGGCTTTATGTAATTTACATACATAAATTACACAAAGACAGACACCCTGATCCAAAACAAATATATGTAGGCCATACAAATCAATTATTCTGGATGGAAATCGAACCCAAGACTCACGACACTAATACAACTGCGCCAACCGGTCTTCGAATGTATTTACTTTATTGTTGTTATTAGTTATGCTTGTTCGTTTATAAATTATATGATGTCATAAAGAAGCAATTTTTGTTTTGTTTTTTTTTCTAAAACTGCAATTTTGGACCAAAGTTCTTTATGCGGCATTGCGGCTCTCAACTCTAGCCGGCAAAAGTTCCGTAACTTAAGATTTGTATATGTAGTCTATGTATGAAGGCTATACAGTATCTAATGTATATTCAATATTAGGGGATGACTGTTTATTTATTTCTATTGCAGTTTGCTATTATTATTATTATAACTTATTCATATAAGTAGCTGTTGCTTTGTATATTAACAAAATAAAGGTGTTAAGAAAATTTTGTTACTTAGATTTTTTATCGATAAAAAATTATACTAAAAGTGTAACACCCGAATAATTATTTTCTTTATACATACTTCGAACAGAACTTCGTTCCTATCTTGTGTCCCACGACACCACACGGTTTTTTAAAATGTCGATACCGTATTTTTAAGTTGCTATACACATCACTGGCCCCAACGTGCCGCAAAACGAATGTACACACATTAAAACTTCGCCCGAATTGAAGGTGACGCCATAATTGAAGGGGACCGAGCGGACCCAAAAAGCTGCGCTTTTGCAGATGCAATTCTGCACGAATTGTCCGTCTGCTTTCTTTTTTATAACCAGTTTTGCGGTTTCCTTCGTGTCTATGTAGATTTTGTTTGGATTATCGATCTATTTATCTCTCTCCCTGGTATAATTTTCAGCACAATTATTCAATATATTGAAGCCTATGGACCAGAAGGATATTTTTTATGGAAAGTATAACAAACAAGCGGACGGTTCACCTAATGTTAAAGTGGTCCCATCTCCCATGGACACACAACATCCGGAGAGTTGGTTGTCAACATACCAAATTGGAGAAAACAGGTTTAGTGGATAGGACGGTTCAGTATATTAAGGATTAGGAGAAGGAGTGGGAAAAAAACAAACTCCGGCTATAGTCGAGTAGACACGCCGAGAAAGCGTTACAAACCTCGCTTTTACATTCATAATATTACTAAGGATTCACGATCGACTTATTTGCAATGCGACAAAAGTCTTTAGTTTTCGTCCTCTACACAAAATAAATGCAAGTTCGCGTTATTGTCGCGACATGGCAGCCATTGTCTCACTTTGTCTGCCGCACAGTATTTACGAACAAAACGTCGCCGATAAATCCACAGCTTCTCGCGACGGCTTGTTTTTTAATTAGCGAAATGAAACTTTTCCGTTATCAAGCAACTGCAAATAGAAAAAAATAAATAAATAACGAAAACCGCGACGGGAGCGGGGGACCGAAGCGAAGCGTAAAAATGGGAAGCCTTCCCGCGAATCCAATTAGCCTCCAACAAGATATCCAATACGGCTGATCCGCGGTCGCAAAATGTATTATATATATATTTTTTCAACATAGCAATCCGACGGCATAAAAATGAAGTATGCATGACTTTTGGGGTTGCCAGATGGCCATTCCTAACATTTTCTTTTCCCATTTCTTTCCCCTCCATGTCCTTAATCCTGATTGGTTACTCAATAATTTCCCAGATTGACAACACACTCACAACAAATATTATGAAACAATATATACTAACTACAAACATAAGTGAAATGACTATACTAAAACATATATTTAATTACTTATTTTTTTAATGGATAAATAAAGCTTATTATATAGTGAAACAGCAACATCTTTAGCAATGCTCGGTCTTAAGTCACTCAGCTACCAGCACTAACAAACGTTATTTATTACAAAGATATTATAATAAATAACAAACGTTTAAGAAGCGACGAGTAATTTTTCAGCGGAACAATATGTCTGAGTACTTACCCCGCCCGATACATTTATCCTGAGCTAAGTTCCCTGATGTTTACTATTGTCTGAGAGCATCGCGTTATTCCACACTTTGTATCAACAAACGCTGTACTTTAATGCAATTGAAGTGTTTGTCAGCGAAATAAAATACGCAGGGTACAGAACGGATGCTGCTGGAATTATTCTCGGCGATGGTGAAAACTATTACTATCGATTTTGAAAGTGACTTCCGTTTAAAAAAAAATGTGCAGAACAATCAAATCTCTCTAATATACATAATGTCACACGTCACATTTCTCTAAACAGTTAATACCCGCATGTCAGCATGCGTGACTTACTGAAAACTTACTTCATGGTTATCATTGTCCTTAACAAAGCATTTAATCAGACTTTAAAAAAGGATGGCATGTTCAAATTCTTCTCTATTCATGTTTTTTAAAGGCAAGGAAGACAAACGAGTTGACGGTTCAACTGGTGTTGAGCGATCCCTTCGCCTAGATATGCACGACATACGAAATATCGCGAGTGCGTTGTCAACCTGGGATATTGGATAGAATAGGTTTATTGGATAGGATGGCGTCGACATTAAGGATTTGGAGGGGAAAGGAGTGGGACAAGAAAAGAGTAGGAAGTATTTATTAGAAGGGGCAGCATAAAAGAAGGTATTTATTTTATGCCGACTTTGTAAAGGGCGGTGGTACTTCCCCGGACGAGCGCGGCCGCGATTGTGCAGCAAATGCTGTGAAACGATGGTACTTGGAGTCATGTTCTGTAATACCGACTCATTTTATGATCAGTGTAATAGTTTACTTTTAAAACAATATAACTGCAAAAGAAATATCGCAAAAGTTTTATTTTTAAGACGTTTAAAGTCGATTCGTAAATTTCTGTAAAAATTACACGTGTTATACAATTGCTTGTCAAAAAATGAAATATTCAAGACAAACGTTAGAAACAAGCTTTGAAATTGTTCCCAATATTAGATTTCATCGGATATTGATTTCGAGGTTTCAGTTAAGGATTTATATCTCCGCCATTACTCTCCCGATCTCATCTGTATTCGAACTGTCAAAGGATCCAGCGGTTTATGGAAATCCCGAGCATTTATTACTATGGCAACTTTGGAAACGTCTAGAACGAGCTTTTGGAATTTATCGGGCGGACAATTTATTAATATTCGCGAGACGGAATATCTCGAGAATCAGCGAAAAACTTGGGGAATGTGCATTTGCGAAGGTAGGGAGCATGTTCGCAAGTTGAATTCCGTAACACTTCAGCGATGCCCTTCTGAATAGGGATGATCAATATGCTACAAAGTTATCAAGGTATCGATGATCTGATATCGACATTAGGTCGTTTACGATGTTAATAAAAACATCAATAATCACTCTTTTGATAATCTTTTCTTGTAAAATTTAAATTATTTTCGACAATTGTTATTATTAGTATGAATTATTTACATGTCAATAAAATATATGAATTGTCTAGTAACACTTAACGCTACAGAATTCATTCCACACAAACAAAGTATTAAACTAAATAAACATTATACTTTACTCACAAAAACAAAACCATAGTATTGGTAGCTTTTACTATATTTTAAAATTAACCAACGAAATCACGAAATATATAGATTTAACTAGTCTGAAAGCCTTATACGACGAAAATATAAAGCCGTTCAAAAATTCAGTGTTGCCAACTCAAGAAAATCTCGCGTAAATTACCGCAATATTTCGCACATTTCACATTGCTCAGCAAAGATTGCGTGGCATGCAATATATTATGAAATATTTTGTTGTATTATGTCATTGCCTGTGCATATTTAACTTGAGCCCTGACAACGCCATTTTCGAAACTCTATCGAAGCCTCGATTTTCTTAATCAACATTCATGATTATATATATATATATATATATTATAAATGTCCCTATAAAGTATGCATGACTTTTGGGGATCCCGGATGGCCATGTCTGCCATAATCCTTAATCCAACAAATCTTCAATCTCAACCCCACCCTATCCAATTAACCTATTCTATCCAATTTCCCAGGTTGTCCACGCACTCGCGACTCTTCGGATGTTGCGTGTCTCAATGGGAGACGAGATCGCTTACCATCAGGTGTACCGTCTGGTCGTTTGTCTTCCTTTACATAAAAAAAAACCCTGTAACTATTAAAATAATAATATAAATATCAATATTTAATGTCATAGGGATGTTAAGTAACATACTTAACAAAGTACAAAAGTGCTTACATCATGACATCCCTATGACATTTACTTTTTTACTTAATAACAGACTTTGTATAGCAACATTGCAAAATATTTAAAAGATTCAAACACAAATGCTAATGCCTTGTGTTCATATCTCACTGCATCATATTTATTCGAGTACTAATAGAACTCAAGACTGCTTCTTCGTTAGTGTTTGGATGGGATTTTGATGAAGCACCATCTATTATAACGCTTTTAATAAAAACGTCTGACCAACAATCATAGTTAGATGGTTACAAATTGATCGTGCTATTTATTTGACCAGCTGCATCACAGTAATGTGTACTGCGAACAAATAAGTGTCTATATTTTATCATTACCACAATAATTTATTTCGAATAACTGAGAATTGTTTATTAAATAATTAAAATTAATAAAAAACATACACACAAAGTCATACATACGGCAGATCACAATATTTAATGGCAAACTTCCTTACAGTATATTTTTTTATTCTCTTAAATACAACTAGAATTAATTAAATAAATAGAATTAATTAATTAATACTAACTGCCTAAGAATTGTCTTTAATTTGATTTAATTTTAAGTTTAAAAAGTTAAATACTTTTTAAATTAGTTTTCACAAAACAAATTCTAATACCGGCGCTATAACGTAACTAACTAATAAAAATAAATAATATACTGTGAGCAATACAAATATAGTAAAACGGAAACAAATCCGAAAATGCACTTTGATCATGTCAGGTATGTTTAGAAATGAATACATTCACGCCATCAAATATGGCGAAAATAGTGAAAATGTCATAGAAATCATTTGATAAAATCGCACTCAAGCACACAAAGACAGTTTAATATAACTGTTTCAACGAACGGTTTTATATAACGTCGAGCGAAACGGCTATGTGTTATTTTTAAGTACTGCCTCAAGACGCGACGTTTCGCGGTTTACACGGAAAATTACTTATCCCTACTCCGCTCTATCGTTAGCACTATTGTTATGTTGGTAGCTAACCATTCAACAAACGTGTCATTAGTGCCACGAGATAATGCGACCTTAGTTTATGTACGCATTTTTATAACACGGTCTTAAAGTTGAAGCAAAAAGTAAACCTTAAAACTATATAACAGCTATTTTGTACTAAACAACGTAAGCGAGCCCCAAGGGAATATTATAAACGATATAAGAGACGTCAAAACTTACAAAGTTTCTTATTTAATGATTACAGCGATTAAAAGTACTGGTAGTTGAAAACTTTTAATGAAAATTCATTATTTTGTTTGTTTCTTTAAGATTTAGTCAAATAAACAACAAAGCTATAAGTATCTAGCTCTTTCATAGAGTCTAAAATAAATAGCACATGCAGATACTAAAATAATAAGATAAATATGTCGATAATTTCAACGAGATAACATAAATAACTGTTTTTATTCGCATCGAGAACGTAAAGAAATGCTATTTTAAACGTAGACACATCTCTAGCGTTACGCGCATGGCTGCAAACGGCCGTCCGTATTCATTTATTACTTGGCATGAGCACAAACGAGTCATGTAGCTAAAAATGTAGCGTTTACTCTGTACAGCGTTATATAACAAAGTAACGAATCGATAAACAAAATGATTCACGGTCTCGGCAATAATGGCGCAGTTGATGTAGGTTAGGATGCCTACGGCGCGCCGCGCACGTCGGCCATCTTGTTTACAAACAAAACTGTATATAGTTGTACTTATTCAGCCGATATGAAGTGTTTAACGATAAATACGCTTTAAAAACAAGTTACCTAACCGGGAACTGCGTACATTTGGGTACTTCGGTATTGTTTTGGCTGCGTTTAATTTGCGAGATAATTAAATAAGATTCCTTTACGTAAATAACGAAGTTCGTAGTTATTTAGGCTTTCACACACAGCATTTAACATTGACTGACGTTAAGTTTATTTTCACTGAAAATTACAATAACCGGCTTCGAACGCCTTTAAAGTGCATATGCGGAACATATCTTTTCCGTTATTTTGATTTTAATAACAAACTACTGAACCGATTTTTGTAAAAAAAAATATAGGACCATTTGGAAGAATACCCTATCAGATAAAAAAGGATTTATTAAAATCGGTTCATAAATGTCGGATACAATGGGAGATACACGCGATCATACATAAAAAACATAGAAACATCCGAATTGAGATCAAAAGAAACATCCTCCTCCTTTTTTGAAATCAGTTAAAAAGAATTAACCAAATCTTCTCTCTACCCAATTGACGACAAAACTAAATTGACACGAACAAAAATTAAACCTCAAAGTCATCAACAAAACCAGACACAGCGTCAATTTATCAATATTAATCATAACAACGATATATACGCGTTCGAAAACGTCGATGCGACAGACATTCTTTTGGAGCGAATTTAAATACAATGCAGTTTGAAGCGGAGCCCTTTTGTGTAGCTTAGGTGCCAGCTCATTCACATAAACAAGCATGAATCTTCCTGTCACTTAGCCATCGCAGACGTTTGTTTTGCCATGTTACGCGGCCGTGACTCCTTACCTAAAGGTATTATTAGCCCTTCTGCGTATTTCAGAAAGGATTTCGTTACAAAGCAAGTTCAAAGATGTACATGCAAATCGGCTCGAACATGCGGTGAATACATTGACAACTCAATATGCTGATTGTAAAGTTTTTAAATTACTAAATAATGAGAAAAAAATTCTACTTACGTAATATTCGAGAATGGACGAGTATCTCAAGTACCGCTGAACTTTTCCACCTTGCAAAAATATGCAGAACTGACTGCCAATCTTCATTAGTTGGAGAGGCACACGAAGAAGAGAAATAAAAAAAAGTTTCTAAATAGGATTACGTTTAGGATAGGTTTGTAATAGGAGGAAAAATCTAACTAACGATAAAACAGTTTATCAGGAATCAAGCGTGTTAATTTTAATAAATTTAATTTAAACTATAACCAAAACCATCTATAATCCATCGAAGGATAATTTTATACCGATAGGTTCAGCATTATTGGAGGACATGGAAAAATACTTTTATTAATACCTATGTTAATTTAAAACGATGTTTGACAAAATGAAAAATATGCATAAGTAATAAGTACGTCTATCAGATTATTTGTAGTCTTCTCCAACTGCTAGCTAATTTATCAACTATTTACAGCCTATATATCGCTTAATCTTGCAATAAACTATGAGTAAGGATTTCTAAGGACTGACATTAGCATCTTGTCGTTCGATTTATAAGTAAATAATAACTTACAGCGTGGGTACAAGTTTTGCGGTGATTTCAACCAACTTCGGAACACCAAGTTTTACTCGTAAGTTATATGATGACCCTGCGTCATAAAATCTTTGTTTTTTTTAATAAAAATTATAACAGGAGTTACTCATAATATTAAATTATTTTAAAAAATAATCAAAACAGCGAAATAAATTCTTATTATCGATGGTTTTCGACAAAGGATCTAGCTCAAAAGCGGTACTAAAAAATTTAATGCAACAAAATCAAAATTCTATCGTAATTATTTTTATACTGTATTATGCCGTTATGCTTTATAGGTTTGATTTTTAATCAGGGAATTTAATTTAAACTATAAATGTATGAGTTTCGTTTTACATACACGATGTTTACACGATCTGTCATAGAGATGGTAGGTAGTATGCAATAAAAACTATTTTCTAAGAATCGATTTTATCAAATATCTCCGAAACCCTGGTTTTGTTTACAAAAGAAACTTGTGTAGGAGTTAAATAAATAAAATAAGTGTAGTCTCAAAAAAAGTTTGATCTTGATGCAACTTGTTACGATACGCCATATAAAAATGAGAATTGTCCTTTGAAAACATAAAACCATCCCGCTCTTATGGCCTATCAATAAACATACTACGACTTGCATGGAAAAGTTATTTTAAATAAATAATAAATGCACTTAATACAAACAGGAAAACGTTACATAAAGCGTACAATGAAATCAACAACAAGGTTATTTTCGTCGTTTAACAATCACGTTATTAACGGACGTTAAATAGCGTAAACAAATAACGCATTATTCAAAAAGTTATCAGTCGAAGACGTTATATCGGACACGTGCACATACAGCTGAGTCAACAGAATGTCGACGAAAACACGCTATGCTATGTTTTATTCAGCTTTTATCGTCGACTTGCGGAAAGCAAGACGAATGTATTTAGGGTGGGAAATGTTTAGGTAGTAAGGAGGTAAAATTTGGTGTTTAAATTCGCCTTTAGAGCCGTGGTAGCTCAGTAACCGCGCTCGCCTTTATTTGTGTTTACTCGAGGCGGACCTGAGTTCGATCCCCGGTGCCGGCACCAAAGAAATTGTAAATTTTTTAATTGCAATTTTAAATGCTGATTTACCACGTGCTCAACAGTGACGGGAAATATCGCGAGGAAACCTGCAAATCAGAGTTATAAAAATATTTCTTAAATATGTGTAGTTCGCCAATCCGCACTTGGGCCGCGAGGTGCACTATGCCCTATACTTTCTGTCTAGAGGGCCTTTGCCCAGTAGTGGGACAATTTAAAAAACGGCCGTTACTTAACTTTTTACTTTACTAAATTCACCTTTGAAATACTTTTTGAATATAAAATTAGATGCTATATTGCTAACAATCCTTTCTTTTATAAAATGATATCTAACTTATTTATGTATTTATTTTTTATTGTCTTCATAAATGCAAAAGAAAATCTAACACCAGTACATTGTTTAAGAAAAAGATTTAGGAATTTATTCACAAATTTTCAGTAGCGCATAACCATTTGTATTAAGAGAGCATATTCTAAGTACAGAATAGTCCTTTGTTAATATTTTTATTTACAATGTCCTCGATGTCATCATAGACCTTTATTAGTTATGGTTGCTTTAAAAATATTGAAAACTATAAATATTAGTCGATTGTTTGTGCATCAAGAAGTACTTATCTAGATGTTAAAATCAATATAATACTTGTCCCATAAAGATCCCACGACACACTCAAACCAGATCATAAGGTCACCTGACCTATCGAGAATAAAGGAAGTTATTAATAAAACTATAGAGTAGTTGACAAAATTGTCTACAATTATTGACCAACATATCCTGTCCTAATTTCATTCGATTTTGATCAAGTAATAGATCCAATCTCCACAGCGCTAGTGAGAGACAATCTCAAAGTAAATTAAAAAAAAAAAAATTATGCATTAAGAATAACATTTATGTATTCCTATAAACGCACCGACTAAACGAACTTGTGTCGGGAGTGTTACAATAAAAGTAAGTTATATATTGAACAAATTAAAAAAAAATCTATCTCGAGCTACTATAAACAACTCCTGAGCATTAAAATTACATTGACACAATGAACAAACAGCATTCGTAAAAAATCTATATAAAAACATACCCCAAATATCAAGCAACGTTTGAACATTATTTATTAACAGAATAAACACGACTATTGAAGCGTTTTTGCACATAAATTATCATATAAATTGAACCATTATATTCACCAAAAAAAAGTGAATAGCAGAATAAAACGTTGGCCAAATCGTCTGGAGTCCATGGACTAATATTTAATCAAGTGGCAACACAAAATTAATTGGCCTGTACCGAGCTCGATTGCCAGATCGGGCTAATCGGATTTCTAGTGTTCAATTTATTTTTTTCCATCTGGCAACGTCAGTTGTTGGCCCAACTTTTGTTTGTAGACAGTCATTAATGCTTCTTTTATACTTTTATTGGGTGGTTTGATCCGTTATTAATTATAAAAAGTAAATAGATATTCCTAAGCGTTTTACATTTGTGTATACGTTAATTATGGATGCTCTTTTTAGTACATTGAATCGTATCTACGAACACGCTGTAACCTTCTTATTTCTTTTTAAAAATATTAGCAAGTTATTTAAAATTTTACTAATATAGTGAACGATCTATATAAGCAACCTCTTTTTATTAAAAAAATTAATTTATTGATTTCTTTCTGAAACTTTCGTTGGTAAAGCATAACATATTTTCACAGCGTTTTCTGCACATTTACGATCACGCTCGCCTGGGAAAGGACTACCACCGCCCTTTACAAAGTGGGCACAAAATAAAGTATGCATATCTTTAGCCGGATGCCAATGTCTACCCTTCTCTTTTCCCAAATCCTTAATCCCGACCCATCCTTTCCAATAAACCTATTCTATCCAATTTTACACACTGACAACGCACTCATGACTTCTCCGGATGGTTCATTTGTCTATAGACGATGGGGTCGCTTAACGTCAGGTGAATCGTTTGTCTTCCTTTCCATAAAAAAAATAATTAAAAATATTTTCTAGACGGTAAGTCCTTTTTTCCTATAAGCAACTTTTTCCACGAAGAAACTTTTTTTTTAATTTGATGAAATATGTTGAAAGAGCTTTCGCTGTATTTCATAACCGTTCCAACTAAACTCTAGGCGTGTGCTAGAATATGGTTCACTATAATAGTCGAGTGGCGAGATTCGAACCCTCGACCACGCGATTGATGCCCGTATCCTTAACCATTAGGTTATTGGCGCTTCAAAATTACATTTCAAATTAAAATAACTTTAGCTGTTGAAAGCCATGTCATTCTATAGGTTGTAAAGCATAACATTCTTCCACAGCTTTTGTTGCCATTCAACGGCCGTGCTTGCCCGGGAAAGTACCACCAGCCTTTAAAAAGTCGGCATAAAATAAAGTATGCTTTATTTTTCCTGCTCCTATCCCCTCCAATTACTTAATTTCGACCCAATCCTACCCAATTTCCCGGGTTGACAACGCAGTCGCAGCTCTCCGGGCGTTGCGTGTTTCCATGGATGACAGGATCACTTAACATCAGGTGAACCGTCTGCTTGTTTGTCTACCTTTCGCACAGATGCGTACGTTAGTTATAACATCCCTCTTTTCGATCGAGGGTATAAAGAAAAGTTTCCGAAGCTTACTCAGACGCTATCTAAAGGTCGCAGTATTAAGGGTAGAGCGATTGCTCTTATCAGTTACAAACGCAGTATTTGCCTGTTGATAACCCTGCACTACTCTCACCCCGAACTTCTTATCAGCGTTCTGCAAAGTAGCGCTCCTTTAGCCTTGTAAGCTTATCATTAAGTGGCGAGCGATAACGGAGAATGTAACTGTGTTGGCGACAAACAATTGTGTTTCGTAACGAATTAAAGGGAGGTAAACAGGTTTATTTTGGGCTTTGTTTACGAGGGCTTCTGTTATGTGATTGTTTACACAGAATCGTCTCGATTCTACGCATAATCTATAAAATTAAATTGCAACTCTGCCAAACAACGGCACATAGATATTCGAGATAAAATAATATACGCCGTATTTATAACAGCAATAGCAGACAAAACATTTTGTTTAGAATTTTTGCCTGTCTGTCTGGTTTGCATCACACAAATTGCATTGCATTGGTGTAGGTCGATCTTAAAATTTGGTATATGTTTTTTTTTTTAAATTAATACACTGCTCATAAAAATATTTCCATTATAACCAAGTGACTAAGTACAATGAATAATATGTCCATTCTTCTTGAGAAACATTATCTTTACACATAGTTGTGGATCACTGGTTCTTTTTTTTTAATGGAATGGAAGATAAATGAGCCGACCGTTCACCTGATGGTAAGTGATCCCGTCTCCCATAGACATACGCAACATACGAAGAGTCACGAATGCGTTGCCAACCTGGGAAATGAAATAAAACAGGTTTATTGGATAAGATGGGTCGGAATTAAGGATTTGGAGGGGAAAGGAGTGGGATAAGATGGGTCGGGATTAAGGATTTGGAGGGGAAAGGAGTGGGATAAGAAATGGGTAGACAATGCCATTCGGCATCCCCAAGAGTCATGCATACTTTATTTTATGCCTGATTTCTGGTAGGTATTAAAAACCCGTAAAGAACAAGACTCCAGGTCTCCGTAGATAGCTACGATATAAAGATTTTTAACATTAAGAAGAATATGGGATTAACAAAAATAAAGAAATACAAATTTAAACTTCAAAATATAAAACAGAACCAAAGGAGTAATATCTTTACTGGGTATTAATACTGGGCAAAAGCCTCCTCTAGATAGAGGGCATAAGTCCACCACAGGCCTAATTGCGGATTGGTGAACTTGACATACCTCAGAAATTATTATTTCTTAAATATGCAGGTTTCCTCACGATGTCTTCCTTCACCGCAGAGCACGCAGTAAGTCAGCACTTAAAATTGCAATTAGAAAATTTACAATTTCATTGGTGCCGGCACCGGGGATCGAACTCAGGTTC
>JAOCPS010184444.1:0-14265 GCA_025505425.1 Graphium colonna
AGGGTTCGAAACGTCGGGTGATAAAATTTAAAAATAAACCGCGATAAAATCCGTAAAGTTGTTTAATTTAAAATTCTAGCAAGTTTTTCTGATAGCCACAAATCGGTGAGAACGGTCCTCTGTTTGCAATGCAAATAATGAGAACTCGACTTAGACTGGTTTACAGCACATCGATAGGCAGAGAATTCCCATGATATTCTTGTATCGACGAGTATGATTCATATTGCATGAAAGAATTAATGTATGGTTGCGATGGATCGAAGTATCTAGCGCCTGCATTTTAGTGCTCACTATTTGGACGGTCGTAACAGCAAAAGTTCCTGCTACGATATCTACTATAAATTGAAGAATGGTACCGGTATTTGTATGTTCCAAATACAATTAACTCTTTCGGATCTGGGTATCGATGTATGTGTAATATTCAGTCACAGTAGTTGGAGAAAAAATAAAGACTTTCAAAGTGCTAAGCAAATTTTGTTATGTGCTATTACTAAAACTACTCTTTCAAACAAACTACAATAAATAATCATAAATATTTGTCACTACAAGTTTATTTTGCGACGGGTGTTTAAACCGTCTACAACACAAAACGCAGATCTTTCAAGAGCAATATCTTTAAAAATAAGAAGTAAATATTATTAATTTGTATGGACGGTTGCGAGGCAGGCCTTGGTTCAGCATTAAACGGCAATAGGCAGATAATGACGTATACCTCAAACTAGTCTCCAAAGCCCGCGACCGGCATAGCATCTGAGCGCGGTTCTTGTGTATGATCCTCACGCATCCCGGCGGCTGCAGCCAAGCTTCCCCGTCCACTTGCACTGGTACACATTCCTCACCCAGGATATTGATTTGCACGGCGCGGCATTGGGCTATGCGATGCTTTTGCAGGTTGATGAGGCGGGAAGCCGCCATCTGGGCCGAGCCGAAAACTGCCACCACCTAACAAGAAATCACACATCCCAGTGTTGTCAAACTTTAGAATAGTGAATAATGTCTTGAATAGCGCACTGTCGCGTATATTTCACTGGTTTACAGTTAAGAACCTAGTGCTTAATGCAAAAAAAAAACTAAACGTGTTGAACAACAACAAAAATCAATTTAGTATTAAATAATGAACTCCTAAAATCTTCGGATTCTATGACATTTCTAGGAATTAGAATTGACTCAAATCTTCAGTGGAAATCTCACCTATCGTCTCTCGCAGGAAAACTAAGCTCTGCTGTTTTTGCAGTTAGAAAAGTTAGGCAACTAACTGATGTAGACACCGTCGATTAGTTTATTTCAGCTATTTTATAGCATATTGTCTTACAGCATATTACTGTGGGGCAGTGCAGCAGATATTAAAACAATTTTTATACTGCAAATAAGAGCTGTTCGAGCAATATATAACATCTGAGCTCGGGATACCCTGCGACAACTATTTAAGGAGATTAATATACTTACGATTGCATCCCAGTTTATATATTGCAACATTTTTATTTGTTAGGCAAAATATTGATTGTTTCGGTAAAATCGATCGTCAATACGAGAAATAAAAACAAACTTATAACACCAAGCTTTCGCCTGCAAAAGGTTAGCAAATCATTCATAGGACACGGTGTACACATCTATAATAGAATTCCACAAATAATATTAAGCTCACCTTTAGATAAATTTAAACATAAAATTAAAAATACACTTGCAAGTAAAGCTTATTATAGCATTGCTGAATACTTTGATGACACAACTGTGTGGTCATAGTACTGTTGTTACTCACGTAGGTTTAAGAGAAAATCATTGTATATGTACAAAATTGTAAGCCAACATCATTTTAAAAGAGCAACTGTTGAGTTTCTCCCGGCTCTTCTCTGTAGAATCTGCTTTCTGAGCTGATGGTAGCTTATAATGAACAAATCTCTGTGTAAAATTTGACTTTTCATAAGAGCGCGCAAGCGCCTATGAAAATAAACATATTTTGATTTTGAATATAAATTCTTAAATTAAATTCTAGAAAAAAATTTATTGAGCAAAATTCTGTTTTGTATTATAGGAATCACTTGTTTTTTCCACATTTCTTTATTTACTGCTTATATATTTATAGTTATTTTATCATAATCTTCATAAATTTTGATACGTATAAATGATTGATAAAAAGTAATGCACACAATATTTTAAGTTTTAGTATTTTCACGAGAGACAAAATAACATATTATTATCGTAGTGCAAGTAAGTATCGGAGGAAAAAGTAAATCTCGTCCGATGATGCTTCGCTGGAAGAGCAGAATGCGACTAATGGCACAAGTCGGTCCGGTTCCCCGGTCGGTGGGCAGGTTCTGCACGAGTATCGATCCCTTTTATTCGCAGAACTACCACTTCTAGCCGGTATTATCAACTGATAACTATTTTTTAAATTAAATATATTGAACTAATAAACGGCTAATTCAAAATTGACGAAAGGGTTTAATCATTCAAATTCAAAATATATTTATTCACATAGATGCTTACGCGTTCTTATGAATCGTCAAAATGTTACATTGGAATGATATTAACGTTCTGGATGAAGCTACCGCCAGCTCGCAAGGCAGATTCTGCTGAGAAGAGCGGGCGAGAAACTCTTTTAAAATAATGTAGGTTTACAACTATCTCGTACGACCTTTGTAAGTATTAACAGCATTCATTCCACGCATCGAAATCGGCGAAGTATTCCGCGACGGTAGAATAAGCCTTACGCAGAAGTGTAATTTTAATTTTCCATTTAAATTGTTCTAATGGTAGGTTCAGCACAAATGGTGGAATTTTATTATACATGCATATACTCGTACCTTGACCCAATTATGATTTATTCGTCTTTTGTAAACGAAAGCTTGAGATAGAAAGATTGTCCTTATTTCTAGTATTATTTTATTGTCTATCATTATTTTTTAAACATAAATGAATGTTTTGACGAATGTATACGATATTCAAAAAGATGAATTGCAAAGCCAAGTATATCTATTTCTTTAAAAAGACGTCGGATCGCGCGAAAAGCTCTTTTTTGAATAATAAATACCATGTTTATCCCAGCTGCGCTACTCCACAGCATAACAAAATATGCTATGGAAATAACTATTAGTTTATTTTCACAGAAAATACAAAAACCGACTTCAAACACCTTAAAAGTGTACTTTCATCAGATAAAAAAATATTTTTTTAAACCAGTTCATAAGTTACGAAGATATGTGCGAACGTTCCTGAATTTTGTTATTTTTATTTAAAAAACAAATTAATCAACCGATTTAATTTTTGAATTTTTATGGGACTGTCTACAAAGAATGCTCTATCATATAAACATAAGTTTTGAATTATTTAAGAATTTGGTTCATAAATGAAGGAGCGACGCGGAAAAATACAAAAACTCAATTATGTTATTATGATTTAAAAGAAAGACCATTTAACCGATTTTCCTGGAAATTTTATGCGACCATTCAGGAAGAATATCCTATAAGATAAAAAGGAATTTTCAAAATCGGTTCACAAATGGCGGAGATATGTGCAAACGTACATAAAAATTATATATATACATTTGAATTGAGAACCCTCGTCCTTTTTTGAAGTCGGTTAAAAATAAAGAAGTCTAGCTAAGAAAACATAATCTTTTCTATTAAATCACTTCATATCATTAATGGGCTTTATAGAAAATTTATGGGGAATAGTTGAGGCCATATAGCATCACGCTTCGATGTTTAGGAGCCGAGCAGATTATTATATGAGGTGTGCACCCGCGGAACGGCTAGTTACCATAACTTCATGCAGATTCAAAGGACTGCTAACTATCTGTGTATAAACAATTAAGACTTGTACTATTATAGTTTTAACCTTCGACAGTTTCGCTGCAATGACTTTTATTGCCGTCTATACGTGAGATTCGTGCGTTCTACGACTCTTACGAAGCTTCGCGCCGTATGGTGCGGCTCCTCTTTTGCTAAATATGCTACCCTCATTGTAAGGCTGAGGCTTCGTGCTGGCAGAATATATTCTTACTTAGGAGCCAGAAACCTCGACCGTTGCCTTCAAGGCGCGAAGGTGTAGTAGCCCCAACCGTGCTTTACCCACTGTAGGGGATACAAGCACCAACGGCAGTTAGTCGTCTGGATTCTTCGCCACCAATCCGATGTTCCTTTTCACGATTTGAGCCGTTTGCTTGTTTGGATGTCGAAATTGCTTCAACATACCGTTCACTTAGAGTCTCCTCGAGTCAATTTTATTCTTCAAGTGCCATTAGGTAACAGCATGATCACAACATTGTAAGGGGCAAGAAACAAAAAGTAGTTCTTGCGTTCTTAAACATTTTTTTCAATTTTCAGGCTGACGATACCCCTGATTAAAGACATGAAACGTCTAGCACTTCAGTTCCACCGGTCATCATGAATACTGCAAAGTATTAGAAACGTAATGTGAAAATAAACCGTGACAAAATTTGTCGTTGTTTAATTATAAACCCTTGAGGAGCCAATTTCAAATCATGATCGCCGCGTCACCTCAATCCGTGTACTTCTTTCTGGTCAGTTTCTTACAATATAGTGGTGATATATTTATAGAGCGATAGCGACGGTAATAGTGGTGGTAATAATGAAGTAAAATGACAGAAATGACCGGCTCTTATAATTATGGTGAGGGAAAACAACCGCCAATTATAAATAAAAATGATAAGGAAGTTTAAACTAAAGAGTTCCTTTGTTTGTTTGAATGACGCGCTAATCCCTCAGCAACGACTGGTGCGAATTGAAAACTTATACCTTTTACTATTGTATAGGCCATTTATTGAAGAAGGCTTTAAGCTATGTAACATCGCGCTATGACCGGACAACGGAAAATCTACGCACGGAACAACTAGTGATGTGTATTTAAAATTAAAACTTTTTAATATTTTATATCTTACGATATGGAAATTCTCTGCAGTATAAAGTTAGTTTCCGTATTTGAAACCTTTATTCATGTACAAGTTGCAGGGATTTTTGTCATCCTCTGGCACCATTGACCGTAAAAATATAAAGGGTTATGCTTAAAAATGCTCTTCGCATAGCTAAGTATATGAACATGAAGTGAAATTGTTTTAACCCTATATGCCTACTCATAATATGTCAGATTCCTTGTAGGCATACTGCTTCTTACAATCGTTGCTAAGTATTGAACCCATTTAATATGAACGAAAAAACAACTTAGCATAAATGTCCCATGCGGTTGCTACGACTTAATTAGCGCTGGACACACACATTTTTCTAAGTATTTATATATTACACAAATTAGAACTAAGGTAGGCCTTACGTAGGCACAATACCTTCCTCAATTGACATAATTGACCATGAACATTTCTGTGTGAGTTGATTGTCAAAGTGATTTTAATATTAACTTAAAATTCTTTGTCACATAAGAATGTTTTTACGCAACCTAGAAGCTGGTTTCTCAATTCCACTCTATGTTTTTATGTGTGGCTGTGTTTGCTGATTTCTCCGCATGTAATGAACCGATTTTCAATATTCGTTCTGAAAGGATATACGCGGTGGTTCCGTGTAACTTTTATGAAAATTGGTCTAACAGTTTCTTTTTAAGTCAACATAACTGATAAATTTGTCTCGCGAATGTTCACATTTAAGACGTTTGGAGTTGGTTTCGCTGATTTTATATTTCAAATTGTCAAATTGTCAATAAGAGAAGTTCTTTTAGAGGGCGGAATAAGTCGAAAGATTTAATCTCACCCGCTAAGCTAGGTGACCGGGCGCCTGTTCCTGATAGGCAATGCGACTTGTCTCCACACGTAGGTGCGGATTCGCCAAGGCCAGTCTCCATTATTTGTTATCTATTTAAATTAAGATAAATTGATTCATATTCCTTAAATAGATAGAAATTCTCTGATATATTTTTTTTACATCTAGATTTATAAGATTACGTTAGCGCCAATTCAATTATCATAAAAAAACAAAAGTTTTACCAAATACCGAGATTTCCCGTTCCCATCACACAAAATGTAACAATATCTTGGTTCTTTTTTTAATGAATATTTAGTGTTCTTTAGTACTTATGAGCAGCTCTGAGTCGTTCAAGGTAATTAAAGGAAATCGAAGGTTTCAAGGAGTCCTTCGCAAGTTTCGTTATCTGGGTAATAACTTGGCGAATGTTTTAAGTAGTTCATTGCTGTAAGTATACTGATAGGACTCTGAGTAAACCCAACAGAAAGTCTAATGACCTTGGTGGCGGGTGACGTCACTGTAATGAGTAATAGCATGATTTCGAAACGTTTTAAACTAAACGTCTAAAACATCTGTAAAGCTAGAAAGACCAAGTCAGCAGAATCACTCGTCTTAGGTTTAGGCCAAAAATTAGAAGACTGCTAATTTTTGATTAAGCTTACAGTTTCCCCGAAATTCAGCAACAATATATAGGTGCAGTGGGAGGCACATGGGCCTGTATAAGCTATCAGAGAGGAGAAGTTAGCAGTTTGTGCTGCGAGTGTTTGTGCTGAATTGACCTTTCCAGCTTTACAGATATATATCTCAATCCGTACGTAATTTGAACCGAGTTGATTCCTCATTAATATCCTCGAATTCATACCAGAAACAAATCTTTTACCATGCTCCATGTGCCTATAGTATGCACAGTTTATTGTTACTACCTGTCGTTATTTTCAATATTTTCAAAAAGTATAGCCCAATTTTTCGCCGCCTAGACAAATGCATACCAAACAGTTACTTTTGGCGACGCAAGAGTGCCGTGTTTATCTCTTGTAGATTCTCCTCACTCTTATGCTGCATTTCGTCTATTAACACACCCGCAGAATACAAAATGTGCCTCACCAGTGAAAAAACAATTTAATTTTTACAGAAAATTACAAAAACCGACTTCAAACGCTTTAAAAGGTATATTTCTTTAAAAAGTAAAATTTTCCTTACGGTACATTTTATTCATTGCAATTTCAACCTTAACATTTTATTTATTTCAGTTAAAATGAAAGTTCGATTAAAATGACTTCCTAGTATTCATAATAAATATTTACTTCTTTGACTTTGCCTTCTATAGAAAATAAGTTATATCTTTTCTGTTTTTATAAATTGACAATTAGAGTTGTATTGTTACACCACAACTCTTTAATCTTATAGGCGAACATACATGGGCGTATCTAAGGTTACGTAGGCACTAGACCATCCTGAGGTGGGCACTAAACCATCCTGGGGTGGGCAATAGACCATCCTGGGTCGGGGACTAGACCATGCTGGATTGGAGACTAGACCATCCTGGAGTGGGCAAGGCGAAGTGGCTAGACAAGACCTAGAGTAACAGAGCCTTAAGACAAAACCAAAGCAGATGAGAACGTAGATCTTCTGTATTTTTCTATACGCTTCAGAAACCTGAACTTTAAATGCACGCATTCGGAGCAGGATTGATGCATTCGGAATGTGTCCTGGCGCAAAATGCTAGGTATCTCTTGGACGGCATGCTGCACTGGACTAGTTGCCTTCAGCGAATCCTGCAGTACTTCAGTCACGTGATTTGACGTGAGCCAGATAATTTAAAAAAGGCTTATTGTGTTTAGCCACGTGGAAGCTAAAAGGAGCGGAAAAGCACCAACCCGATGGACCGATGTCGGGAAGGAAGCCTGCCAGAAAACTCTATAGGTGGCAATACGGAAGGCAGAAAACCGTGTGCAGTGGCGAGCTTTGGTGCGTAAGATGACGTTAATGGTTATGAGGAGATAAGAAAGAAGGCAAAGAAAATATTCAAATAAAATCTGGTAACTCAAAATAAAAATACATCATTTTCAAATTATTAATAGATTTAAAATAACTCGTGATCACACATGATTGGAAAACAGCCGTGACAACATTTGTAACATAACTTTACAAATAAGTAATTTTAATGTCTAGTGAGAATTAGAAATAGGCAAAGTTACGCGCTTTTCCAATCACATTTGTTATAATAATATTGAGGTTAGGGTTGACACGAAGCATCATGCATGTCAAATAATTGTTCTATCGAAACCTACTCGTCTTGTCTACACATGTTATATGTCGCCAATTTTTTTAATGTAAACGAAATTTTGTATTACTTTTATTTCAATTGAAAATTCATAAAATTTCATAAATGTACTATTACATTTCACGTATTGTACGTAATTTCATTTTTGTTTTCATATCCAAACTTGAGAAACATTTTTTTGGAATTCAAAGTTAATTCTGTACTCTGTAAAATTAAGTATATTAGGAAAATCCACTTTTACATAATTTTTATACAGACAGCTCAACCATATTCAAATATTGTATGAATATGCTCTAAAATTTCGTCTTTGCCTGCCTTATTCTCACTTGTAAAATATTTTACATTTTTTTAAATAGAATTATTTATTTTCATAGCTAAGTATTACTTAAGCTAGATCTCGGGTTAAATTCGTAGACTCTGTTTGTTTAGGAATAATTAAACGAGGTAATATTAGGGGCATATGCCCTAATTTTTTAAATAGTTTTTTCTTGTTATATACCAAAGCACGAGAATACTCTAATTTGATCAATTTATATGTTTATTCGATCACGAAGAGGAAAATTATAAAAATCTGGGCATAGTTAGGGCATTTTACAAAGTTATTGGAATGAATTACTGGTTTAAAAATCGAACATAACAGACTTGGACAAATGAAGTCAGCAGTGCAGCCGCACTACCCTAAATTTCGTTTTTTGAACTTATTACCGAGGTACTCTGATATAATTGAGAAAATGCAACTAACATATTCGTAACAAAAAGGAGAAAAAACATGTTGCAATGGAAAAACAATCGCCGTCACGTCAGTTTAATGAGTTAAAAAATAATCTCATTCTCGTTGACGCCTTGTGTCCGTTAAGATGTTTACACACTAACTTCTATTTACAAAAAAATCCTATAAAAGGATTCATTACTCTGAGGCTTATTTTCTAAAGAATTAAGAACGAAGAGAAAATTCAGGGTAAAATCAATTTTTCAAAATTCAATAGTAAAGCAACTGCAACTCTTAATCACTTTATGTCGTAACAAAGTAACAGCAACTCTTTATCGGTTGTATGTGTCCATGATCATTAATTAAGTATTACCAGGAAAGCGAAAAGGATATGAGCAAAGTTCAACAGATTATTAGGAGTACAGAAGTTATAAAAATGTGTAAAGTTATATTCAAAATAAATTTGTTCGCAGTAATAGTGCCTTGAAGCAATTATAATGCATTTCAATTATTCATAATACCGGTGAGCACATGGCAATAAAAAATAAATTACCAAGAGATCTCCTGGTCACCGAACAATAAAGACATTTTAAAGACGACGGTAAATAGAGTTTTGTAGGCTTTCAAAAAAAACTAATATAAAAGTAATTTTTTGCTACATTTTCCGGCATTAAATGAGTTGAAATTAAGAGTAAAACATAAATAGTAAGTAAGTAAAATAATAAAAAGTAATAAAAATAAAACCTTAAAATATTGTTAAAAAAACTGTCTGTATTTTGTCGTACAAAACGGTAAATTCATTTTTTATCCACAGTTATTTTTAAAAATATAAGCCTTCAACATACATTTATTTTAATTTAAAAGAACATTTCAACATTATCTTTTTAATATTTTACTCTCTGAAGGTATCTCTGAAGGATTGTCTCCGGAATGTGGTGATCCGACATAGAACTAAAGTAACCGACACAGCTCTCAGGTTCAGCAAGTTGAGGCAGACGTTCTAAAGTAGAGAGCGCGACTCGAGAAACGCAGTGTAAAAAAATCACTGTAAGCACCACAAAACGGCGCCGACAAGATGATCTAATACTCAGTTTCCCCTACGGCATAATGGTACCGATAAGATTATCTTTTACTCAATAAACCACCAGTGTATGCACATACATAGTCGGATTAAAAATTTCACGTCCACTCAAAATAAAAAAAATATGTACAAAACATTTTTATTTTGAAACATCATCTCATTCCTGTGGCTAATAATTTATTGTAGCTAAGTGTCTTCCTTTTTTATAAAAGTTTTAATCACAGGTTTGGAAAGAGATGAAAACAGTTTCCATAAATTTACTATTTACTGCTAATCTTTAAATAACAAATATATAATATAGTTATTTATGTTTTTCACTACAATACAGTAAATTTATTTGCAATGTTACAAATTAACTATGCCTTTATTATTATATCTAAGTTTTAGCTGTCAATGAATGTCTGGCGTATTTGTATAATTATATAAGGATTTTGAAAATAGGTTCAATGAGGAAATTAATGATAATACTCCGAATAAAGGTATATGCAGTCTAACGTTCTCCGTATTTATGTTTGTTATTTGTAATGAATTAAGATAGAAATAAACCTCCAGTTGATATAATAATATATTTTATATCAACTGGAGGTTAATTTGAGTTTGACATAAAAAACTGCACAGGAAATCAGCTTTCTCTACAGCGGTATGGGCCAGCGAGTCATCCCCGGTATGTTTTGGTATGTATCGGTATTGTTTTCCATAAAATTTCGAGGTCTTTATCTTCATCCTACATCCAGTTCCTACATTTGTAGGCTGGGGTAGGATATGACATCCTGTAAGGAGTAAAATTATATTACTACGTGGCATATTAAATTTAGGGATTGGCTGTTTGATTGCAACTGTTGCAGAGGAGGTTTTCTTTCAGGCATATGGTTATTTCTACTTTGCATATAAATAGTGTTAGTTTCTTCATGAACAAACTACTATTATTCCATTACTCTTCCATGTTTTTCCGAATTTAATGAATCAGATAAGATAAAATTATTCGTGTACAAGTTTCATAATCCTTTTGACGGGTTGATAGGTATGGACTTACTTACAAAATCGGAAGCAAAATTAGATCTCAAAGAACTCAATTTAATTACGAGATCGGCTTCATGGATAGCATTGCATGGATAGCAGTACTGAGGCAACCATAAATAATATTGAGTGCACTCGCACTGAACAAATATCGCCACGTGTGAACGCAATCATATCACAATTACGCATGGATCATCTTAATGACGAGGAAAAAGCTAATTTGATAAACATATGCTCTAAATATTCGGACGTATTTTATATTGAAGGGGAGGCATTAACTTTCACAAATATAATAAAACATCACATTAGGACTACCGATGAAATCCCAATTCACACCAAGAGCTATAGATACCCGTTCATTCACCGTGAGGAAGTTAAAAGCCAAATTAATAAGATGCTTGATCAGGGGATGATTAGACCATCCAAATCGGCCTGGAGCTCACCAATTTGGGTTGTTCCTAAAAAGTTAGACGCTTCAGGAAAGCAAACATGGCGTCTAGTCGTTGATTTTCGTAAATTCAATGAAAATACAATTGACGATAAATACCCCATTCCTAATATCACAGACGTCCTAGACAAGCTAGGGAAGTGCCAGTACTCACGACCCTGGATCTCGCATCTGGATTTTATAGTTTTTACTACGTTAAACATTATTTTTAATAATATTTGTAATGTTTTACGTAAGTTGTAGTAATATTTATGCTTATTTATTGACTTATTTGAACAAACCATCCTGCCATAACCTTATGTGAACTAAATAACAAACAAAAGTTCAATATTCTACACTTGTTTATAACTGTAATAACAAGAATAGCGAACATTTCCGACGTACACGATTTACAAAAGATAGTTAACTCCGCCATCTTCTTCGTCATACAGGAAGTATGACGAAGAAGATGGCGGAGTTTGAAGAACGCCTTAAGGGTGTATCTACATCTGCATCACTAATCCAGGCTCTACTTCCGAGGCTTAGTCCGAAGCCCATGGAAGAACATGGCCTCGGACTTCTTGAGGTCCACTTCTAGGCCGAGGGCCCTGATGCGGCTTATCACGTAGGCCGTGCCCGCAGTTGCGAGCACGCCCGCGTCCCGGAACGTGGGCCCTCGCGCGGTAACAGGGGGTCGTTGGCGTAGCACAGCACGCCGGCACCCCGGAGATTGGCACCGCGCAGGACCAAATCGTATTCGATGTTCCACAGGAGTGGTTCGTAGGACCGGATAGTATGCACCGGTCGACGAGGTAAGAAGCCGAAACTCACCTCGACTCTGCCCCTGAGACGGGAGATGGCGTCAACGGTGGACCACCCGGGACGGGAGCCGAACTGACTGTCGCTCATCTCCAGCCCTGCCTCTCCAATGTGCCCGACAAAGTAGGGCGCGCAACGAACACTCGCTCTAAAAACTTGCACGTCTCGTCGAGCAGCACGATGGGGCGGTAGGCCGACGGCGAGTCGGCCGGGCGTCCGTGCTGGGGCCCGCCCAGGGACGCCGTCCGGCACTGGGGCGCGGCTCTTCAGCCTAAGCTTTAGGACTGCAGCCTCCAGTTCGGCCTCGGACACAGGCGGGATTTCCTCGCCCGGCGCGGCCGGTCCTTCGTGGCTCGGCACCGCCATCCTCAGCGGCACCCACTCTTCTCTCGCCGGGAAGAGCTTGGTGACCACTTGGATCATCAGGAGTGGGTTCAGAGACCTGGTCAGCAGAGTACCCACGGTCGGAGCCTTCGGCTCACGACCCCGTACGGGCGGCTCACGGATCCCGGTCTGGGCTCTCGAGCCACTCCTTCCAGGACTCTTCCTTCACGGCCTTTATGGCCAAGGAGAGGGCCGCACGAGCAGGCCCGGTATGTGGCGAGGAGTGCTTCCTCCTGGTTGAGGTTTCTCCCGCTTCTTCTTCTTGGGCAGCAGGCATACTTTCGCCGAGCTAAGCTGGCTGGCAAGCCGTACGCAGTTCGGCCAGGTGGGGCCTTCACCAGTACGCCCGTGTCTGCAGGAGGGCTGGATTGGCGCACCGCAGACGCGAGTCAGTGCTGCAATCTGGATTAGTAGATCCTGAGCCGCGACACAGTGGTTGATGTTCGCATGTAGGATGGAGAGATTGGTGGCCATTTAATTATTGGTGGTGTCCATCGCCTCCTTGTCGGCTGTTGTTTCCGAAGAAGACGGGGCGGAGGATCCAGGATTGCCCCAACCCATCTTCTTTTTCCGGCCTGTTTTGGCGGCTGGTGCAACGCCGGGCACTTCTTGTGCCCTAGACGGTAACCAGCCTCCACGCCCTCCGTCGCACATATAGCGCAAGAAGGCTCGTTTTCACAGGCTGCGGTCTTGTGGCCCGACTTCCTGCGACTCAGTGCAGGCACGGAGTACTCGCACTGCCTTGCGGACCCAGGACACGTGCTGACACTTAATTTTTGCCGACTTCTTGGTGACGCTGGAAATCATCTCCAGCGCTGCATCGCCTATGCCAGCGAGGTCCTCATCAGAACACTCCTGGACCCTCGAGCATCGTTGCTCGAGCCCGGGTCTGCCTGCAGTGTGAGCTGGTGCTTGCGCTGGGCGTTCAGCGCCGCCTTGTCTGCACCTCGTTGGCTTGACAACAGCCAATCCCTTCTACTCTGGCGTTCTCGACCTCTTCCGCCATAATGTGCCGGGGGGAAGCCCGACCTAGACGTACATTCCCTGAGCACGAGTTAACGCACCAAGTAAAACCAGCGCACCGCAAAAATCTCCCGCCAAACCACTTCCGAAGACCACTGTCCATCAGGACCACCACAACTTGTTTGCCACAATTGCTCCCACAATTGCTCTCACGCTATCGAGCCGATGCCCACGGGCTGCTGCGCCAGCTCACCAGTCAGCTCTGCTGATCAGAGCCATACCGGGGGCTGGGCAGCACTCACTGGGTAGATTGTGGTCCATCTGTCTCTCTCAATGATATTAATCAACATTTTCTTTCTGTTCCCAATATAGACCCAATGACTCGTGCTCAAACTATAGCTTATATTGCTACTATTTCAGTTCCACATATCTCAGAGTTATCTTTCTCTTCTCTTAACGAGGATGAGGTCAAGAGAGCTATCCTGGTAATTAAATCTAAGGCTGTGGGTTGCGATGACGTAAATAGGGTAATGATAACTACTATCATACATAATTTACTCTCGACGGTCACGCACATAATAAACTTTTCCCTTTGTAGTGGCCTATTCCCATCAGTCTGGAAAAAAAGCATATGTAATCCCACTTCCTAAAGTCCCTAATCCAAACCTTCCCAATCAGTTTCGTCCCATATTAATCTTATTATTCCTATCAAATTCAAATTAAAAATATCTTTATTCACATAGACGCTAACGCGTTCTTGTGAAACGTCAAAATTTTACATTGGTATTGGTATTATAATTTTACATTTTATATTAATGTTCATAATGAAGCTACCGCCAGCTCAGAAGGCAGATTCTGCTGAGAAGAGCAGGC
>JAOCPS010184554.1:0-14260 GCA_025505425.1 Graphium colonna
GCGACGGGATCACTTACCATCAGGTGAACCGTCTGCTCGTTTGTCTTCCTTTCCATAAAAAAAAAAAAAAAATCTATTCCATTATAAATAAATTCCAATTTAAAACGTATGCTGATTCTAAATGAGATCAGTTTCGTGACTTTATAATAGTGATGCCTTTATATGTGCATACAAGGATAAGTCCCTATCTTTATACGCGATTAATCCTTCATCATAACGTTGAGTTGGAGACAAACAACTTATTCCGCCATCAGAATATGAATTAGCCATCACTGTCATCATTATACACTCGTCCGCTCGCTTTCATGATTCCATTTATGTGAACATAAAGACGTAAAGATCGTAGTAACGTAGAGTTGAACAACGATATTTGATACATATTGTTCGTATTAATAATATTAATAATAGAACATATTTCGAACTAAAACCACCATAGCCATAAATTAATCCTCTTTTACATGAGAGTAATTGTTACTAAATAAATTAAGAATAAGCACAACACTGCAAAACCCCTACACACCACAAGTAGTTACTGCATAGATCGGAGTAAAATTAATATTCAGGCTGACGGCATTCAGGATTGTCAAGTGACATCAGGACTTCAGACACCTCAGTCCTACACGTGACCATGAACGCTGGAAGGGGTTTCCAACGTCGGTTGATAAAATTTAATAATACCGCGATTTAATCTGTTAAGTTGTTTAATTTAAAATGTCGAATATGGAAGTCTTGGAAATGATAGATTAAAACGATATTTCAGTATTAATACCATGTTTATTAATAAATAATACTGTCATCTCCTTGTTAGAATATCGGCTATGACGGGAATGTTCTAGAGATTAACCATCAGTGCAAGAAATATTACAGTCTACAACCAAATGCGCTAACACAGGAGTACTTTCTCCCCTCTTTAGCCATAACAAGTTGTGATGGAGACACACCAATAGAGATCAGAGACAGGACTGACATATCGCAAGTCCATCGCGAGGTCGCGACGTATGGATCGTCTTACTTTTATTATCCGAAGATAAGTCCATAATATCGTAAACGAAAAATGTAATTACAGTACAGTCTAAACACCATGGGATGTTTTTTGGTTTCTTTACCCATTGTATTTTATTTTTATCTGTTATTTTTATTTCTATCTCTGTAATATAAATTAAAACTTCTAGATGTGAAAACTTGTAAGTGGCTTATGAAATAGTTTATATCACTTTATTACAATTGTTAATAGCTGTAAGTTAATAAAATAGGAGTGCTTCATGCCACACATGGTCAAAGGCCTGTTGGACAACGAAGAATACAGCATAATTTTTTACAGACTGACGACACTTGAAGGATTTCTTCAATAGTGCATGATGCGCGCGGAATCCAAACAGATAGTTGGGTATCACCTTTTCTTCATATACTGGGTGAAATTTTGTAAGATTAGTTTCTCAAATACCTTTGATATTGACAGACAGGGAGTAAGCCTATTAGTCTGTATGAAGTCACATTGGCTTTCCAGGTTTAGCAACCAAATTTATTATGGTAATTTTTTATAAAAATGGGTAATATTGTAGTCTTAACATTACATTAAATATAATCGTTAGGAGGACTATTTTGACTTCTGCTGGTGGTATTGGTTTTAGTGGCAATGACATTTATCAATGGTAACTGTTTGGGAAATGATCAATATCCTTTTCGGAACACATAGGGTCATACTTTAAGAACTTAGCAAATAACTCTGCATTCTCTTGACCAATCGCCATTTAGCTGTCTCAATGGCGAAATGTGTTCTTTAAGTCTTTTTAGAAATTTAGTCATCAACCAAAGTGAGTGGTTATCAGCTCTATATGGCGACAGTATTTAGCTTGTCCTGTAAAGTGCTGTTTTCATTATCTTTTATTTTTTGCTTTTCTTCCTTTTGCGCATTAAGTGCAGTTTTGTCCTTTCGATTCCTACCTGCCTGCCATTTACTTTGTAGACTCCTCTTGACTGTATTTAAAATTATAGCGTTATATTTTGCAATTTTTCTTTATTTTTAAGATGTGGAATACAAATCCATGCAGTCTTTTGAATTAAATTGGTAACATACATAGCAGCGGATTCTAGATCATCTTGTTTTGAGGGGGATTGAAATATTTGTATTTTCATCTACATAATCCCAAAACGATTCCCAATCGGTTTTGCAATTATTTAGGGTCTCAAGAGGTTCTCTCCATATAACAGTAGTACTCACTGTACAAATTAAAGGTAAATGGTGCATTGTACCAGCCATGCCTGATTCCATCTTTGTGTATATGCCGCCGACTCTCCCCTGACGATGAAGAAGTCAATCAAGTCCAGAGTTTTGTAGGGATACATAGGCCTGTAACTTGGTTCCCCAGTAGTGAGAATGCTAAAGGGGTTTTTGTCTACTGCTGTTTTATTTCCCCAATATGTATGTTTAGCGTTACAGTCCCCACCAGCAATGTGCCCAAGTTTTTGTAAGAAGTCTGTGCACATTTCTATATTGATTATATAGTGTGGAGGGTAATATATAGACAACGGTAAGTGCTCCTTGCCAGTCATCTACTGCTATTGGTACTGATTTGGAGGAATGGATATTTGCGGTTAAACAGAGAATGTTGCTTTATATTTTTCTAAATAATAATTGCAGCTCGACTACCGTGCGACGTTCCATCAGGATGGTTGGTCATAAATTTTTATCACTCTTTTATCAGTATTTCTAAGTATATAATTATAAGTGTATTTCTAAGACTAATAAGACGTCAATGCTATTGTAGTTTAGGAATAATTCCACTTCTGATTTATTAGGAGCTATGCTGTTTATATTCCATGTAGTAATTACAACCTTAAATTCATAAATATATTTTACAACTTTAAATTCTTAATTCCATGTAACAGTCAATCATAACTTGAGAATAAAATATAGCTCACCTGTCCATCCTCTCTCGTGACGTACATGACGCCGTCGCCCTCTCCCTCCACTGCACCCTCCACGCCTTCTACAGCTCCTTCAACTCCTTCTGCTGCCACAAGTAGTGTTTGACCTGCCTCATTTTCACCAGCCACCTGATAAATATACTTAAGTTATACAGGGTCTGATGAGTCACTAATGATATTGAAGGAAAGTACTTGAACAATCAAGAACTCTCCTTTAATAAGAATATGATAATGTAATATTTATGTTATATATAAAGGGGCATTAAATTCAGGACAAGAGCAATATTTTTTTTAGGGTAGTGTATACGAAAGAGGACAGCAGAATGGCAAAATTACAAAAATAAATAATTATTTAATAAAATTAACCGTCGAAATTGGCTATTGCTATTATTCAGTAGTTTCAAGTAAATGAAAAAAAACTTGTCGAAACTTTATGACGTTTGATGTAATAAAATTCGGGCATAGTTTTCAACCAAATTTTCCAATAAATAAATGATCAGCTGTATGCTCATCTTGGGTCACCGGCCCCCGAGTACCCCTCTCCCGTTTATTATATATCTTTCGATAATATTTACTCAGTAGTAAATTAATATTTATTTTTATCGTTCATATATGATCTCCACATGTAACATTCCTCGAGTATTGAAAGTAGTTACTTTACCGTTATCGTTACCGTTACCCAGTCACATAATTATACTTTTATTTTAGCTAAACTACAATTTTTTTGCAGTACTGATGTCTATTTTTCTTTTATAGTAATCATCGCAATTGTCCACATGACTTACTTGATATAACACTCCATCTTCACCTCTGATCATAATTGGTGGATGTCCAGCATGTAACAAATTAACTTCTTCACCCTCATCCACCCCAACTCCACCTTCTAGAAGTTGCTTCACTGCACTAGCTTCAACCTTTACTTCTGTCTGGAAAGAAAACAAAATATATTATAACGTAGGGATCAAGAATACTTTCCCAGAAAATTAAAAAAATATTTGAAGAACATATTAAAGAATTTTCCAAATTAGTTTATTAATTTTAGAAAAACAAACAAGGTACAATGTTTGGTCTAATGTAAGAAATTTATTAATTTGCTGCAAAAAATTACAAAATTGAGAAGGTTGTTATTGGATGGCTGCTTGAGAAGCTTCTCCTTTTTATGAAGTTGATTGAAAATATTAACTTATACTAATAAAGAATGATATGTTTTTAATATAGGTAGACTAGGACTTACTCCATCTTCATCTGTAAGGACAGGTAGTGATGGCTGTTCACCATCTCCTTGGACCAACATTCCTGTGGTACCACCGGGCGACATTTCAACCTGTTAAAATAATGTTAATTTATAAAGTAAGCCTTTTCGTTTATATTTCTCGCAAAGTCAATGTATCTAAAAATATTTTATGGATATTTTTTTTATAATTGAATTGGTAATGCAATGCTCGGAATGTATTATTTACCAAAAAAAAAAACAACCATATCACTTTACATAAATATGTCTCTAAAGAAACACATTTCGTTCACTTTCAGAACTCATATTTATCAGAATAACTATCGTTGTTGCGTTGATATATATAATCATTCTTTATTGACTATACATTTTGCAACAACCATTTATAACAGTCAGAAAAAAGAGTTTTTACTTAGCTCACCCATTCAATATTTTCGGTGTATATGACAGTAGGAAGCTATTAAATAAATTATCTAGTTTTAACTCATCAGTTTTGAATGTTTGTAATATAAAAAACTTTATCATAGAATTTTGGTTGCAATATGTGAGTTGTTGATTCATAAATGTAAGACTCAAGCGCGAACATGCCAAAAAATAAAATAGAAACATCCAAATTGAACTCTGTTAAAAATCGGATGAGTCTGCATCTAAACACACACCCATTGGTTTAATGGAAAATATTAATACAGAATCAGAGTATTTTAAATGATGCTAATATATATTAAATCTCAAATTACACAGATGTATATGAGTAATCAAAGCAATGAGCTGACTCTGTAAGCTAGATTAATGACATTAGGTTTATGATTATAAAACAAAGTTATTTTATTATGGTGAGACAATATACAAGGTAAATGGAATTTTTTATATCAGTGGCATGTTTGTTTACTTCTTTATCTTTAACTGGAATAGGTGGATACAATCATATCTATATACATGGGCTTATCCTCCAGGGGAGGGCTTAGGGCTCTACAACCATGTTTCTTAGGTGTTTAGCCTAGAATTTGAAATTATTAATCAAGTATATCTTTGTAGCACAACATCAAAGTATAAGGTAAGTGGTATAGCATTCTTCTTCTTCTTCCTACCCTTATCTCAATTTACTTGGCAGCATGTTTTCCTTTTCCACTCCTCTCTATTGGCCGTTCCTGAATCGCTCACTCCTTTGTCCTTCATATTTTCTCTTACATAATCCAACCATCGCTTTTTCGGTTTACCTCTTCCCTCCCAACCATTAACCTACATGTTCATCACTCTCTTATCTACTTGCGTTTCCTTTCTCGTCATGACATGTCAATAACATGCTAAACAATTTCCCTTTAATTTTTCTGTTATTGGTGCACCCTTTAAACTTGCCCCTATATATTCATTACGTATTTTATCTAGTTTTGTCACTTCACTTATCCACCTTAGCATTTTCATCTGTTGCATGCAATTTTCATTCCTCCGTCTTTTTCAAACCCAGCATTCTGGTCCATAAATAATGACAGGTCTAATTAAGTATATGTAAATTTTACACTTCAGTTTGAAGGGTATCCGAGGGTCCCATGTTGTTGCCTTGACCTGTCGCCTCTTCATCCACCCTGAATTGATCCGACGCGTCACAGTCCGATCAATACCACCATCTCCTTATATCAATGACCTCAAGGTACCGAAAATCGGAGCAAACCGGTAAAGCCAATCCAGCAAGAGTGAGCTGCACAAGATTAGAAAGTCCTCTGAAATAGCAGAACAGATACTCAGTTTTGGTTCTCCTTACTCTTTCGGTTTCCTCTGCACCACCAGGCTATCTTTGGCTACTAGCATAATGTCGTCCGCAAACAGCATATTCCAGGGTGCCTCTTCCTGGTAGTCTAACGTAAAAACGTACATTATCAACAAGAAGAGGTAAGGGCTTATTGCTGACCCTTGGTGTAAGCCTACTGCCACACTGAAAATAGTAGTAGTGCCAGCTGTTGCACTTGGGTACTGCATCGTCTGTACATTGCATGGATCAACTCCACATACTTCACCCGAATATTCTTCTCTTTAAGGGCCCACCACAAAACCACATGGGTTAACCGGTCGTGTGCCTTCTCTAGGTCAATGAAGACCATGTTCAAGTTCTTACATGCACTTCTGTATTTTTCGCCAAGTTGACATAGTGCAAATATAGCATCTGTTGTACTACAACCGGGCATAAAACCAAATTGGCTTTGGGAGATTTCACTCTCTTCCCTCAATCGCTTTTCAATTTGAAAAACTTTGCTGGCACAGCTGTGTGGTCACAATACTGTTGTTATTGTATACACAAAATTGTAAGCCAACATCATTTTAAAAGAGCAACTTTTTAATCTGTTTCTCTCCAGCTCTTCTCAGTAGAATGTGCTTTCCGAGTTGGTGGTAGTTTATAATGAACGAATCTCTTTGTAAAACTTGACCTTTCATACATATTTTAATAACCCTTTCCCATGCTTTCATAGCATGTGACATTTTCAACTTTATACCCCTATAATTACTGCACTCCAGCATATCACTCGTTTTTGAAAATGGGCACCAGAAAACCGCTACACCATTCATCAGGTATGGCTTCTGCCTTCAGCAGTTTATTGTAGTATAAAGCCAACCACTTCAGCCCATCCGCTCCTGCCATGGTAAGTGTTATAGCATTGTAGTGTGATAATATATTTTAGAGTGGATTTTAGTATATTTGTCACATACCTTCACAAGCATTGTAGCAATTTAGTATAGTAGGGGGGGGGGGGACTTAATCACCCCTAATCACGCATATTGGTATATCATACCTTCATGAGCATGGTGGCGTTGTGGTGAGGCGGGGGCGTTGGCGCGGGAGGAGGCGTGGGCGCCGGCGGCGGGGTTGGCGGTGGCGTCGGTTCACCCTCGGCGCGCGCCAGCCGCTTGCCCGTGAGCGGACACAGTGTCAGCTCCCGGTCGGGGCTGGGCGGCGGCAGGGGGCCCAGGTCACGCGGGAACGGGTCCTCTATGCCGTCCGATGATTCCGAAGACGCGTCCGACTGCTGACACCGGATATATTTAGGACTCGTTCCAATATGTACTACACGCTGCTGTAGTTGTATACTTGTAAAGTAACAATAATTGTGAGATGGAGCGACACAACATTGGCAGATGATAGATTTTAAAGCACTGCTGTTAAAACAAAATGAACCTGCTGCAATTTTTTTCAAATAATAGGTGGTATTATAACTGATATATTTAGAAATATCAAGATTTTAACAATAGACCAATCATCAATAACTATATCCATTGTCCAAAGGGAGACTTTAATAACACCATAAAAATTTATATACAATATATAAATGTTTCTACAAAACTTTAAAATCCTGTATCAATTACATGATTTTAAAGTTTTTATAGTAGGTTATTAAACTTAAAATAAAAGAGTTATTTTCAAAACATTGCATTTTCTGATAAAATATTAAATTTCTTTGAAAGGTATTAAAAAAAGTATCTTTGCCGTCTCTGTGACCACTATAGGTTGTCGAAATCTATGGAATACACCATTGCCTCTATTTAGTGGTCAATGAGACACCTATTGCAGTTGCCTGTGATCCCTTCTACGACAAGTGAACTCATTTTAGTCCTATTCTCAGAGGCCTTAGGCCATATGCTCATAAAGATATATATATTAAGTGCCCTTTAAAATGGCTTAGACATAGCATATTTGACAATTTCTATACCTTATCAAAGTCAAAGGATATGGTTTTGTCGCGTATGCGCACAATATTGCCGCCCGCCGTGGATACCGAGTAGCCACCTCGTCCTCGCCCGCGACTCGAACCACCTCGCCGCAATAAACTATCACCCTGTAAAAATGTAATATGGTAGATGTTACGCTTTTATGTTTGTTCTACCTCTCAGACAAATATTTAAATAACACAAATAAAGAAAATTACTTAAATAGACAAAAAAATAATATTATCAAATAAAAAGATGATTTTGAAAATTCCATTTACAATACTCAGAGAAATTAGTGAACTTAAATAAAAAAAATACATTTCAAGAAATAATCATAGATGGAAATATTAAATTAATTTATTACAAGCGGAAATGTTACTATGTAGATTTAAAGGTTGTGTCATAAAAAATTATAAAACTCGACTCTAGTGTAAATAATTTTTAATGTAAGACACCCTAAATACTTCATGACCAAAAAGAATTACATAACAAAAAATAAAGTTAAGAAAAATAAAGAGAATAAAGATCTTTTTGGTTATATAAATACTTTAAAAGCATATATTATAGCTTGCTGCTTTGAAGCTAAGCATTGATTAAGCTGATGAGTTTTTGTCTTGTATAAAATTCAACAAAGATATTTTACTATAAAACAAAAAACTGTGTTCGGACATATGTCTATCCAAATTTTTGCGTATATTTGCTGTGCATTTTGGTATTGTATAATCTTCCACATAAGCTCTATTTATGACAAAATTTCATATTGAACCAATTTTTTTTACATTCTAAAAAAAGGTAAAGAATTCACTAAAAAACCAATGTCATGATTACTATTTTTTGCAATAAGAATATACATAAATAAAGATTTTTTTTACCTGCGCCAATTTTTTGTTGAGGATAGTAACAGGTGATTTGCCCTCAGAATGTCCATAGGGCCGTTGTATCGTACGTTGTATAATCTTTTGGCCGGACGGAGTGATGATTGTCTTCTCTGTGACTTGTTGACCACCAGACCCATATGTTCTTTTAGGCTACAATTATATGATTACTATATTTTAAATGTTATTTTAATAAAATATACAGGGTGACTGGTGAATCACTTACAATACTAAAAGACATTATATGTGGGGATTAAATATGAAGATTAAAAATTAACATCAACTACCCCTGAGTAAACATAATTTAAAGTTAAATAAGCTGTGAGAGACCGAAGACATGCCGCCGGTATAGCTGATCAGACGCCTCGCGATTACCACTTTATATATTAATTTGAAAATTTGGTGGAAAATTATGCCCATAGTTTTATTAAGTAAATATGATGATAATCAAGTTTTTAACATTGTTAGTGATTCACCAGTGATGTTGTGGACATTATATACAAAATATACCCTAGATCCAAAGCCATGAATAAAAGCAACAATCAAAACGGTTTCTAATTTAACATTTAAAAATTATGAATGCAGGACATGTTACTTTTATGAAGCAATTCAATATGAAAAAATTTATAATAGAATTTTTTTAAAAATTTTATATTATGCCATGGATGCTTTTGAGACAGTATATCTAAGATTTATGGTTATGGACAGATTTTAACTAAATAATAGTTGTACTTTAAGAATTATTTACTGGTAACAGCTAAACTCTAAAATATATAATAATAAGCAATATGGTCATACTTGTGATGAAATTGGGGTACGCATTGGCGAACTCTTTTTACTTTCTTCAAGCTTCTTCTGTTTGGCAGCTAAAATTTGTTTCCGGATCACATCTTGGTCTATGTTCAACCCTGGACCCAATTTACCCGGTGAATCTATCTTCATGATTCCTGAACTCTTGGACATTATGTAAACACCTGAAAAGAAAGTTTTGAGTTATATGTGCCAATTATATTGAATAAAAAAATTACTTTATAAAGTAAATTATCATGAGAGAATTACACCCATAGTAAATAAAGTTACGTAAACAATATATTTATAAAAAAAAACTACTTAATAAGGGAATTTCAATTAGAACAAGAGACAAATATAGTATATTTATTCAACTAATTGCATAAAATAAATATGGAAAATTGGAAACTGCCAATATAAAAATAGATATTACTTGTTTCTAAATTTTATTTTCTTTTGTAGGGGAAGTATAAACTGATTTATAATGATATATTGGTAAGGTATTAATGATACAGAAAATTCTTAAACATGATTTTTGAATGTCAAGTAATGAAATCAAATGTCATGTTAATACTTTAAATATTGAAATATGAAATGTGTCATATTTTACCAAAACATTTTAAATATTATGTACAATGTTTTCAATTTAGATTTTATTTAAGAAAGAAACGAAAGCAAACGAAAAATTATATTTTGAAAACCTAGTGCAAATCTGAAAAGTGGTAGCAACATAAAACAATCTAACCTGTGGTAAGGTTCGGCATGTGCTTTGGGTCGACTTTGATGACGCCCTTTATATTCGGCATGCCCTTGCCACCCAGGCCCAGCGATTTCACGAGATCGGGGTCCAAAGATGACTTTGGAGATTCCATACCGTTTCCATTCAATACTTTCTTCTCAGCTGAAATCGCATGGATAGAATTTAATTCAAGTTTACAAATGATGGATTTGTTAGCTACCACTGTATTCTATTTTAGTATTAAAACAGCTTATTTGAGTATGTATTAACTTATGTATTTTTACTTGACAAAATATGTAATAGCAATATATCAATGCATCATAATATGTTTGTTTAATTACATATTATGTGAAAATGTTATTATTAACAATACTATGCTACAAAAGAAACATTGACATTCGACTTATGTAACTGTAATATTCAACCTAATATTCTAATTAATTCATATTATTAAAAAATATATATATACCTTCTGTGTTAACATTAATTGTGATAATTCTGCCATTCCTCTCAAGTGTAATGTTTTAAATTGACACTGATCCATTTTAAATTTATTTACTTACTATTTACATATAGATATGAACTTATACATTACCCCTAGGTGATGTCTCCATATCCGAGTAATCTTCTTCATCACTTGATAGCTCTTTTTTTATTTTCTTTACAGCTGGCTCATCCTCAGCACCACACCATGCCTTTACTTGGTCTAAAGCTCGTACTTTACTCGTTCTTTGGAGACGCCTTAAAAACATAAGCCAGCCATTATCATAAAATAACAAAAACTTCTAACCAGACTTAGTTGTTATTGTTTTATATTGAAAAGAAAAATAAGTTAATGTTATATCAAAATTCTTTTTACAATCAGTCATTGCTTCAGCAAGAAGTTAAAATTTACAGTCCAAATACTCTCAGGCTTGCTTATAGCATAGTTAATTAGTTATATTAGAGTGGTGGATTAAATTATTATAATTAAATTATTTTTGTTTTTTTATGGAAAGGAAGACAAATGGGCAGATGGTTCACCTAATGGTAAGTGATCTCATTGCCCATAGACGCACACAACATCCAGAGAGTCACAAGTGTGTTGTGAGTGTTTTAAAAGAATTATTTAACTATAAGTTATTAAGATAACCTAATTACAATTTGATCAAGGCCTTGATTTTAATTGATTAATACTTTACTGAAGAATATTATATGCTTTTTTGCAATTGCTATGCTTATGAGTGGACTATATCACTTTAGTTAATCAAACTTTTGTTTCCACAAAAGCAAAGTAAACTTTATATCTAAAAATATAGTCTGTGATTAAGTGAAGTACAGTCATATTAGCTTTCTGTAATGTTTATCTTTTATTGCTCACTTTCAAAGAATACAAAACTATTTTACATGGTTACAACATTTATGGATAGAATATCATCAAATTCTGTTATTATTTTACAATAGTAAACTCTTTAAAACAAGCAATATTTGTATGTTACTTTACTACTTGTTTTAAAACATCAAATTGAACATATATGTCCAAATAGTTGTTATTCTTACCCAGATGAAGAAATAACAGGACTCTCAGTTTTCTTGACCACTTGCTTTACTATTTGCGGTAGAGGTGTACTGATTTGTTTCACCTAAAAGAAAATTTAAATGGTAAATACATTTTAATTTGATTTATTTATCAGAAAATAATACCAATTTAAAAAGCTAATTATATTAAAGTTTATTATGATGATATATTACAAAAAAAAAATTTGTGGCAATATAACATTTATATAAAAATATCATATGAGCTGTTTTACCATGAAAAAACAAACAAAATACTATTAAAATATATAAAATAGTAGCAAAGGGATATAAAATGGAATATTATCTTATACTGCTTTCAATCATACTGCAGTTAAATCATAATCATACCTGAACTGGATGCTGCTGTTGTTGTGCTCTTAAAGCCTTTAATTCTTTCTGTCTGGCAAGTTGCTTCTCAAATGCTTCCAGCAGATGTTTACAAGTCTCCATATTTTCAACAGGTTCCCATGTATTTTGTTCACTAATGTAATATAACAAAAACATTTATCTTATCTTTTATAATAAAATATAATGTACCAATATTAAATAATTAAAAAACAAAATACATGGTGAAAAATTTGACAAAAATAATTTTTACAGAAAATCGCGAAATTGACTTAAAGCACCTTGGAAGTAAACATTCATGAAACAAATTTATCAGTATATTTAATTTAAATAAGAAACTATACTCACTGCGGATATCCCTCCCATTTGAGTAAATACTCATATTGCTTTTGGCGTGGATTGAATCTTTTTGCTAGTATCTTTTCCACAACATACTCGCCGGCCTCTGCGGGGTCGCCACCCTCGCGTTCTGAACGCCTTGCTATCCTTTCTTCAGGAGGTACTCGGTCTTGAGCATTTTTAACAGAGTCCCTATCCAGATCCTTAAAGATAAATATGAAGATACATTAACTATATAGTGAAAGTAATTTATATAAGATCTAACACATAATCATCAAGCTTTCTATCCACCAATTTGTTTGATTCTTTTTTAATCTAATTAGATATTTTATATATATATATTAATGGACAATGCCCAAAAATAGCACTAAAAAGTGTCATGCATCAAGATCAAAGTTATAAAAAATTATTTCCAAATTTATTACAACATTACATTTCATGGATTTGATTTCTGAACAGGAAATTTAATTTATAGTATAAAAATATGAATTGTTTTACCTACACATTGTTTATACAATCGGTCATAGAGATATAGAATGCAATAGAAACTATTTATGTTGCAATTGATTTTTCCATTTTATCAAATATCTCTGAAACCTTGGTTTTTAATGAAAATAACTCCATAGGAGTAATATAATAAAATTAAGAAAAGAATTAGTTTAGTTAGTTTGAGAAAAGAATTTAAAAAAAATGCTTAAACTAGATGCAACTTGGTATGGTATGCCATATAAAAATGGGCATCACCTTTTCTAAAGATTCCATTACTTTCTTTCTCTGTATCTTGTTACAGAACATAGTTTATAGAGCAGCATTGATCCATTTTTAACCATTCAAGTAATTTTCATTTAAGCATTTATTATAATATTATAATCCTCAAAATTTGTTTTTTTAAAGTATTTTAATAAAATAAAACTCTTTTAATTTCATTAAAACTTACAGACTAAATATTGTGTATTATATCTAGGCAGGTATATAACTCAAAAATATCAAATTATTTGTGTCTAGTTTTTAAAATTGCTTAACTTCACCTATTCTATAATATAACCAAAAAACAGAAGAACCTCTAATCCTTAAGCATATTATAATTGTAGGTTTTATGTACAAAATTTATTTACCTTAGATTTTGGAGTTTGAAATGTTACCGATTTTGATATAACTCTTTGAGCTGGACTGGCCTTAATATCATCACTTTCTTCACCAGATGGCTGTGTTTCAGAATCTTCCTGTATAATTGAGACATAATTTAAGGTATATTTAATTTTTTAACATTTAAAATTATATACATAGACAAATATATACCAATTTTTGGATCTTTCTAGGTCTACCACGTTTTCTCACTTCTGTTGTAGGTGCTTGTACAGGAACAACATGATCCTCAGTTTTAACTTCCATCTGAAATGTTAAACAAAATATTCCAAAAGAAAAGGTAATCAGATAAATATCAAATCTATTAATTTAACCAACTTTTATCTTAAATACCAATCAATATTTCAATTTTAATAAAAGTTTTTATGAACCTGACATTTAGACATTTTATTAAACAATAATTAATAAAATAGAATAGGAGCAATTTTGTTTTTGAGACTTACGCGAATATTAGACATTTTTAAATAATACAACTTTATGGATTTTATCGCTGTTTATTTTTAAATTTTATCACCTGACGTTTCGAACCCTTTACAGCGTTCCTACCCGTGACCATGAACGCTGTAAAGGGTGCGAAACGTCGGGTGATAAAATTTAAAAATAAACAGCGATAAA
>JAOCPS010184665.1:0-14260 GCA_025505425.1 Graphium colonna
AAGCAATAAATACATTTTTAAATAGTAATGTTGTGTCATATCCTTGATTCTCGAAATTTTCAGTGCCGCCCTCGTATCATTAACATTTGTATATGTCAAAGGAAGACAAATATTGTTTACAACAACAAACGCGGCTGACAATAATCCTCAGACAAACGGATACTTTCTTGAACGAATTTAAAACGGTTATCTGTGAAAATAATTAATTAAAATACTAATAAATCTATATGCGTATCCATTTAAATTGAATGAAAAATAATAAGATATTCTGGATTCGACCACAGATTTCAAAAATAAACTTTCGTAATAATGGGGTGCATATTTTTTCCTTCACGTATTAATATTTCTTATGTGTATTTATATTCACGTATATTATTTTAATATATTATGTATATCTACAAATTGTCGTAAATTTTTTTTTGCTATCCATAATAATAATTGACATTCAGTAAGACTAAAGACAAATTATACCAAAAATATCTTGATTTGTGATTTGTGACAGGATATCTATGCATGTGTGTATTAAATGAATGGTAGTGCATGTAGCGTGTTATTTATTGAAAATACATATTTTTCCGCATAATTTAGAAAAAATATTAGCATTCGTCACTTCTTCTCTGCAAAAATTAAGTGTGCGAAATTTCATACTCCTCCGTCAGCTCAATTTTCGTAAAAAGGGATCCAAAATTTTCGCTTCACGTATTAATATATAGATACTACAACCCTGGTAATTTTAACAACTTCATACGCAAGATATTATCGGGTGCAAAATAATACTTTGAAGAGCGATTGATATCGGAACTCCGCAACCCAAAAGGGATACAATGAATTTGAAGGATGAATTAGATTTCAGAATATTTGAATGGACTGACATTCTAAAACGAGATGATGCCAGAGATGTATGATGATTTTGTATATAAACCGTATAGATTGTTTGCAAATTTTGTAAGTACTAGCATGATCCCCTGTAGGAAAATTTTTGCATAGTCTTAAAAATGTATATGTATGAATTTAGCAAGTCTTCATTGATCACCGAAAGTGTAGTCAGCCGAGTGAAATATTCATAAAAATAAAAATAACATTAGACAAGTTACAACGTTAAACTATAACAAGTTAATTTTAGTGGAAATTACAATAACCGTCGTAATCTTGATGGAAATAAAAACCATCTCCAATTATTCTGTCTGATGGTACAACATTCCCGGGTAATATTTGTTTGTACTGATCCTTTTTCATGATATCGTCGACTCGTATCAAATCTCTGGTCCCGTGTCTCGAACAACATCCCCACACAATAACGGAACCACCGCCATGCTTCACTGTTGGCACCACACAACCTGGCATCATCTTATCCTCGGCATTCTGCTGAATAAAACTCGTCCCAACGAACACTTCAAATTTGGTCACTTCACCTCAAAGTTCATCTTTTCACAGAACTTTTTTGAAGTCTTTTTTAGCGCAGTCTCGATGAGTAAGTGCCCAGTGAATTCGCTTCTTTTTGTTTTTTGATGTTAAATTGGTGTCCCTTAACCTTATCTTTAATGTTCTCAATGATACAGTTGTGGACTGGGAATTATTCACTTCATCACAGATTTATAGTGCTGTAAGAGGTGTTTCTGGTGGTGTCTATTCTGCTTGCTAGTTACAACAATAAAGTTATCGTTACCGGAAGTGGTAGATTTTGGCCTTCCCCACCGGGAATTATCTTCGGTACGTTCAGCCTCCTTGTATCGGGTTATTGTGTTATGTTATATATATGTTATGTTATATGTTATGATATATGTCTTCGACAACTTGTGTTGGGAGGCAATCGCACGTTTAGATATGCCTTCCTTGTGTAAAATAACGATGACAGCATGTGTTCAGTGCTACGCCTGCACCACAATCTACACCCGGGTCCTCATCAGATTGGATGTTAGTGGCAACTAAAATTAGTTGCCAGGCATAGGCCTGTCAAATCTCTTAAAAGCTCCACCGGAGTCTCAAAGACAAACACAGAAGCCAAAACTCAGGCCTCCACGCTCATCCACCGTAGTTATTAAACTGCAGCATAATGCTGCGGCCAAGGGTGTTGTGATATTCTAAAAGAGGCGAGAAAGGCAGTGGACTTTCAGGTTCTTGGGGTGCAGGCCATCTGGGCTTAGGATAGCAGCAACTGAGGCAGACCAGAGGAGACAAAGCTAACATGCTGGCTGAAAAATTAGGCCAGGTGGTCGGGGAAGAAGTTACTCTTATCTTCAGGCCCGAAAAGTGTGTTGATTTGTGTACCGTCTCAAATTTGCTTAAGTATATTTATATTAGTTTAAGAAGTTACTTGTAGTTATTAAGATTAAAAAAATGGTTTATTACTTTTTGCTTTTGACTTTTTCAGCAGTTAATGTTTTTTTGTTAAAAGGTTATTATTTTACAATTTTTGTAGCTATCTACATGCTTATATTTTATTACTTTTTAAAGTAACTACCTACCTTACTTTAGCTATAGTTCCCCTATTTGTCCACATTTAGGGTAATAAGAGGACAATCTTCACAGATGTGACCTGTATTTAATAGCAACATTTGTACATATACGTACAAATATTGCTTACAAATGCCGCTTAAGTTTTCATAATTCTTTACTTATTTGAAATCTCGTTTTTTTTCATATATCAAGATCAAATGCAGAACTAAAGCTAACTCTAATAAATTTCGAGGCTAATATTTAATTTAACGAGGATTATTTTTAATTAGGACAATCCTACAATAATGTATGAGTGTGATCTTAAAGACAATTTAATTTCAACTACAACACGAAATTGAAACTACTACATGTAAAGGACTGGCCAGTGTAATTTAACTACTCTGTTGTTATATTTTTATTATATTTAATGAAATGAATGTGCTAAAATGACTAAAACTAATCATAAAGCTTTTCTTAACGTTAAGATGTAATTTATCAAAATAATTTTAAATTGCAAAGTGCTTTAAATGAGTCTTGGTGAGTCTGGAGTCAGGACAGAATCGTCACGGCTTCTTTCTAACGTTTCGAATCTTCACAATCGTTGTCATTATCGAAAAACCGTATTTTAGTTTACTTTATTATATTAGGATTTTTGTGGAAGGAAAACATTGTGAGTACACCTGCATAACTAAGACATCAAATCGCTGAGATATGTGAAGTCCACCAATCCGCACTTGGGCCACGTGGCAGACTATGCCCTCCTTCTCTGTCGTGATGAGACCTTTTCTCAGCAGTGGGAAAATGTGTAATAAGACTTAACTTTACTATTTAAATTTTATCATTTAACGTGTAACGTCATATAATATCAGGATAAACAGTCTTTATAGTTTTACATAAAATAGATATTCAATCATATTATTTTGTATTGTTTATCTTTTAATGTATCTTATGATGTACTGTGTCTCTGTTGTCTTTAAATTTTATAATCAATTAAAAAACACAACTCTATCAGTAACTTACATTTGATAAAACTTCACACCGTATAATTGTAATTTAAAATCGCTTATTACGAACTGGAGGTAATGATAGTCCTTTCCGAAATGGAATTTAAGGTGAGCAGGTATTCAGAGACTGTTTAAGGCCAAAACAAGTGGCATATACTCGACCGAAACTGGTCCACGAACTATTTATTAGTGCAAGGTTTAAACTGCAGTGGAGATGGTTATATTCACTGCATGCATAATTGGTATATAGGTCCTAGTTAGTGGCAATTTTTTTTAAAGTTGTCGGTATTTACGTGTAAGTCTGTTGCTTAAGCCAAGATTTTATTATTAAACTAGTTATAAGAATCCACGCTAAACTGCATTTTAGTTCATGTATCATAACTGTAATATTAAATAAAGAAAGGAAATACTTGTTTTTCCCGCGAGGATAAATTGTGCAATGGTATGAATCCGCGAAATAAATATAGTTGGTAGTAATTTTAATCATAAAAAATACTAAATAATTATTACTAAATAATATCACAATTTGATACTTTTACTGCTATAATTAAACAACCTTTAAAAGATAAAAAAATAATTAGATCTTTTCATTTTGTTCGTAGTAATGGTAGGTAGCAAGTTCTGCGTATGCTTCATCGAAAACTTGCAGCTAAACAAATTGAATCTACCTCCTGCTGTTCTCGACGATTTAAATTTTGAGCGCAATTCGAATAGTGTCTTCGACATGATCGTTTGTCAAATTAAATTAGAAAAAAAGTTTGTAATTATTACGTTTTACTTCCATCAGTTAAAATCAATATATCTATTATTATAATTTTTTTTATATTTAATGTTTAATGTTAGTTGTGTAATAACTGTTAGAAATTTATCAAAACCATAAAATGTAACACGGGATAAACATATCTAGAATAAAAGTAACACAATGCAATTAATTCTGGCAAAGTATTATCTATATAGCGTTGTAATTAAGGTTAGATATAACAACCAATTTCTTTTTATGCAACCTTATGATACTTGCAACATTTAAATACCACTTTGCAGTTTCTATTGGTACTTGATTGCAGTATTCGACGCACGACTGGCATTAATTTGGCTTTATTTTTACGCCTTATATACTATAGCTATTAAATTCTATACATAATAGCTGGACTGTAACCGAATATGTGGCTGCATATACTCGTAGTGAGCCCATAAATAAATATATCATTAATATCTTACATACCATCTTGGTGCGGAATACTGCTGGGCCAGGAGGTCTCGTCGCCGCGGACTAAGTCAGATATTGAAATGCATCTGTTATGTTCGGATACTTAAGGCTTCTAATTTGGGATGCAAATTTATAAACTCAATCTTCGTTATGACATTAAGTATTTTATCTATAAAGTCGTACACGTTCATCTCACGTTCTACCGTAACGACTTGCTAGGTTTAATGATTTAATGATGAAGGTTTATTTACGTTCACATCTACTAAAATGTGGATTTATTTTAATGCGCAGAGCTTACTTAAAAAAATATACTCACAATAACAATATAAACATATTCTGATAATTGGCGAAGGGTTAGTATTAAATCGGAGCTCACGGATAATCTTAAATTTTGATGCCGTGCAGCCTCGCAAAAGCTTTTGAACTGAGCAATATTTTTATTTGAAGTATTTATTAATATTTACCCATGTAGTGTACAAGAGTAACATAATTCGGCATCACCCCTAAGGAAAAATACTCGATTGATTGAATACTAGAGCGTAATGGACATAGAAATAATTAATAGAATCAGGCGTTACTTTGCGGAAGTCCATTGTATGCAATTCTATAAGACCGTTTAATTAGCAATATTTCGCGAAAAATTTAAAGAACGTTAGGGAGAATAAAAAGAATCTTAAGTACGAAGTGAAAATAGGACTGAAAGTAATAATGCCTTTAAAATTAAAAGTTATATAAATAGAGGAAACTACGTAGAAATGAATAACACCTTAAAAGGAAAATCTTAATATTATTATGCTCAAAAGATGAAAGAAAATCGATTGACTTTATGACGACGGACGAATTGAAGCCCATCAACGCTCTTGGGAGTCCATGGGCGGCGATGATCACTTATCGTCAGATGAGCCTTTTGCTTGTTTACCTCGTTTTCTATGTTAAAATATTTTAAAACAAATAAAGAGTTAAATAACTTATTTGTGTGAAAATTAGAACTATTGTCACTTGTCATATTGAGTCTACCCTTATCGAGGATTTTTAAATTAAAACGCATTTTCTCTCAATTACTCACGCAATACCCCTAATATTCAAACCGCAGCGCTTTAACGACACAAACGAACAAATTTCTTCATCTTTTCTGTTGATATTGTGATTTATTCATACTTATTTTAATGAAATTAATTTTATATTTTTATCTTAATCCTAACTTATTGTTACTAGGTTCACGTTCAAGTAAATTTAAAAAAGAATTGTTGCTTAAAAAACTTTTTTGCACCACTTCGATTGTGATTCGTAAGCTCCAAGTGTCACTCTTCTTTCTTCAGTTTATTCATTTAAATCGGAGAAGCCAGTTTGCCATCTTGAGCTTTGACATGGCTGGAGCCTAATAGGCATCTAATAGTTCTAATTAATTAGTAATAAGCCTAATAGGCGTCTAATAGTTCTAAGTAACAAGTGGAATACCAATTTGATATATGAATTTTAACAAGGGAATGAAATATAAAGGATGAATTTCACAGTTTTTACCAAAGCGAAATAATTTGATAGTTGAGATCTCCAAACATAATACACATTAAAAATTAAGCATAACTACCCTTAATAAGGTAATTTTGCATATTTCCACAAATAATCACATTAAAGTATTATCTTGATAAAAACATCCATAATACCTATAAACTGAAAGATAATACTAAAGATGTTGACACCTTCTTATTTGATTTTTTTAATTAACCCCTTGTCTCTGCTGTAATCTGTATTAAATATACTGCAGAAACTGAATAATAAATTTGAATATAAACTCAAGGCCTACTATAAATACAATTGGTATTTAAAAATTACCGGTATTATACGGATACACAAAATACCATAAATGGTAAGGCTCAGTAAAACATAAAGCAGCGATAATCTATTAAAATCGAAAAGCCCTAATAATCTTTTCACGAGTCGAACCCTTATCAAAAGACCGGTTGCAGGTGACACGTAAGGCCATTAAATATAAACAGAATGCCAAAAGCTCTTCGATACTATATATTTTTTGATTTAAATTTAATTTATGATATATCTACTAAAACTTTTAAATAGATCTTCATCAATACACGAAAGTCGTTCGTCATTAGATAAAAGCTTCTTTTCTGGTTGCTTTATAATCATTATTAATAAAAGGTCAGTATTAAAAAGTTAAAAAAAAAGCAAATACAAATCAGCTTCAAACTACTTTCTTGGCAGAAGAAAAGACATGACTTTTGATACGTAGCATGCCTTTTACGTTTTGTAGTTTGAGGAAGATAACACAACTAGAAACTTAAAGTATTATATATTGTTTTTCAAAGTATTCACCTCGAAGTTTTATACATTATTCCATTCGCTCGAACCAGTTATTAAAACACTTATTCCACTTCAAGGTCGATATGGCCTAAATTGCCGACAGCTTCTACACAGGACTGGACCCTTTGCCCTCAAAGAATTTTAACTTAGGAAATGTGAAGAAATCGCTAGGACTTAAGTCGCGTCTGTATAGGGGGTGACCGAGAATTTCTACGTTTTCCTGTTTTAAATAATCAATAGTTTTACCAGCAATATGTGAGCTTGGGTTGTCATGTTGCAGGATGATGCGACGCTCTGGGTTCGATTTCTGAACTTCGGCGATAACTTGTGCGAAACAAACTATGTTATACTACTCTGTATTACCCGTTCTACGATCTTCAAGTGCAATTATTGCAACGTCACCGGTTTTTGCCACCAAAGTAGCCACCATCTTCTTTAAAGTGCTTTGACAGCGAACAATTTTAGTCGGCTTTGCCTCATCTTGAAAGACCCGAGCTGCGGATTGGTGTCCGAATCAAGGTTGCAGGCATACATTCAAGATTTGGTACCACTTATAATATCGTAGACTTAATTCGACTCGCCTCGTTTGAACATATGGAGAGTTTTCTGATACTTTCTGACGTGGGCCGCCTTATATTCGTCGGAAAGCAAATGTGGAATCCATCGGCTAACTAGCTTTCTCAAACAAAACTCCCCATGCAAGATCTTCTGAATGGTTTCCCTGAGATAGCTATTGACGTATTTATCTCCTTATATATCTTATGGCGATCTTCGATGATCAATTACCTCACAGCAACGATGTTGTTCATCTCTCACGAGATTTGTCATTAAGAAAGGTATTTCCACGCTGTAATTCTAAATAATAATGTTTGACAGTCCACAGATAAGGGGCTTCATTATAAAACATAGATCTTAACTCCAAGAAACATTAAATCCGAGTTAGGCTTCTCCGCCTAAAAAATATAGCATGAACGTTTTGTTTATAAAGATTAATTTATGTGTGTGACCTGACAGATTTATAATAACGCTCACATTGTAAATAGTTCCATGAATCCTGATTATTTCAATTGTTTTGCTAGATTAAATACAAACAAAAATGAAAATTGAGCATTACAAAATTAGAGGGGAATATTTAAACGACAGAACTTTAATTTCATGACTAGTATTCCTTACTTTTGAAATAAGTGCAGATATTTAAGATTTGAGCGAGTACTACATATTTTATCAAAGAAATGAAGAGAAAAAGTCTGTGTTACTATGCTATTTAAAACGTGGAGTATTAATTAGACACGTCTGACAATATTGCATGTAATATGCTCCACAGCTAACATAAAATATTCTACACTAAGATTTCTTAATTATTTCTCCAAGAATCGAAATTTAAAATACTAGCAAGTAATGAATAGCGATTAAATATTTATTGATATATTGCGGGTGCCTTCTAAACGAAAGATATTACGTCGGCCCTTAATTTAATACGGTAAAGACTAATTGCTTTTTTTAACAAAATTGCAGTTATAAAGTGTTTAAGCAGGTATTTATACACATAGTGATTTATAATATTCAAACGCCTTTAAATTTTAGCTACGTACACCTAAATTAAATAGAAGACATTAAAGGAAATATATGTACTTTGGGCGTCTACAAATATATGTTTTGTGTTTAATAATTTAAGACAGCCTTCCATGATTTCATTTTTTAAAATATAAAAACAAGTCCAGGATCTCTGTTTGGTAAAATGTTATCTAATTTTGCATTTCCCCTTCACATATTAAGGAAATATTGCCTAAATCATTTCCTAATTATTCAATTCCTTAATGTTAGTGCTAACTTCTTTCGTCATCATTTAGCGTACTATGTAAAAACAAAACTAGCTGCTAGTAGTTTTTATTACAAAAGACGTAGCTAAATGCATATTATGCTTATATAAATGAAATTAGATTAATGACGAACCCCTGATAGAGTTTCAGAATCTATTTAGTTTCAAATAATTTTATTTTTGAAATATTTTAGCCAATTTTTGGAAGTAATTTAACTAGCAAGAACAAGTGCTATGGAGGAGACTTATCATCTGTTTGTTACAAAATATACATAAATATAGTAATAAAATAAGCAAAGATAAAAGCCCTACAACCTCAATTTCCATCAAACCTGGAATGAATACCGTTAGTAACACCCGATGAAGTGACAAAGTCTTTGCACCGTATGAAAAATGGAAAAGCTTGGATCTACGACGGTGTACCAATTGAAGCATGGAAATCCATCGGACCAACGAATGGCATCTGGCTCGCTAAACTTTTTAAAACCAATATTTGTACAGGACGTACTCGATATATGGCGTACTAACTTTATTACTCCTGTATATAAGGGAAAGGGCAGCGTGCAAGAATGCAATAACTATCATGGTATAAAAGTCATAAATCATACAATAAAGATTTTTAAGCGTATCAAAGATCAAAGACTTCGTCAAGAGTGCACTGTATCAGAAGGCCAATATGGTTTAAGATACGGTTGTGGTGCAATGGACCCAATATTTGCTCTTAGGTCACTTATAGAGAGACACGCAGAAAAACACCAACCTTTGCACCTAGTATTCATAGATCTCCAGAAGGCTTTCGATAGGTACCTAGGGAAATGATCTAGTGGGTGCTAAGATCAAATCTAGTACCAGAAAAATATATTGTGGCCATCCAGGTCATGTACACCCAGACTCAAGCGGTAGTTAGAACCACCGTTGGCGATCACGGTCAGAGTTCACCAAGGGTCTGTCCTAAGTCTGTATCTCTTCTGTGTCGTGCTGGCTGCTCTGTCAGCCGACATACAAAAATCACCTCCATGGGTAGTGCAGTATGGTGACGATATCGTACTTAGAGTAAAGATAAAAACGAACTGCAAGCAGATGTGAACATCTGGAATAATACGCTTGACAACGGTGGTCTTAGGCTAAAAATCGCGAAGACTGAATACATGACCTGCAGTACCTGGCAACACAATTTACGTGGGTGAATAAGCCATTAAAAGAGCGGACAAATTTAAATATCTCGGCTCTGCATTATACGAATCGATATAAAATCGAGACTGCATGGGCCAAATGGAGAGAAGTGGCCGCGGTAACCTGTGATCCAAAAATACCTATTTGCCTTAAGGGACATATTTATAAAATCATCATTAGGCCAGGATTCACTGCTATATAGCAATATGGCAGTGACACCTGGCCAACGTTGGCGATATATATTTATACATGTACATATGTGCGGCATTAGCCGACTGGACGAAGTGCGTAACGAGTACATTCGCGGCAGCTTTGGCGTGAGAGATATTGGCGAAAAGGTCCAAGAATCTTCGCTGGTTTGGCCACATTCTTCGACGTTCACAAAGCTATATGGGTCACAGACCGGCCTAAAAAGCGATGGATTGATATCGCAAAATCTGATGACCTAGAAAATGGTCTGTCTCAGCAAGATGCGGGACATAAAGGCAAGTGGAGTCGACTTAGTAGGAAAACAGACCACAGCGTAGGCCGCAATAAACGCTAGGATGAAGAAGAAGAAGAAGATAATAAGTAAAGATACCGTACGTACGTTTACGTACCGTAAAGAAATCGTATCATCAACCGTAACCTTAAAAAATATGGAATCAAATCCCAGATGAGTGTAAGCTAATGCAAACGAAATTACTCTAAACAACAACATAGGCCTGTTCGCTCGAGTTTTAAATTTCAACCCCATAATAAGGATCAACATTGAGTGATGAAGGTGCTGGCCGCACAACGCATAAATTTGCAGTACGCGTTGTGGAATCGCGTAGAGTATTTTTGTTCCAATGATTCAAGCAGTCGTTAATTCTGTCGTATAATTAATTTTTCGGGAGGTGAGGGAATAATAATAAAACAGGAATTGTTTTGTATCTTAAACACGGTAAACCTATAATTAAAACTTGTTACAATTGTATTTTAAAGCATAGACTTTTAATAAACATCTTTTTTATCAAAGCCATTGTGGATATTAACATCGCTGTCCCTAAAATGAATGCCCGCTTTTCAAATGCGCTTCTTTATCAAACGAGCAGCTTTTGTATTCAGCAGCCCGTTACATAAATTATTTACAACATACATAACATATAACATACATTCTTGAATCAGGGCAATTTTTATCTACCAGCGTCATAGACCCTTGTACAGAGCATGAATATTTTCGAAACACGTCTTACATCGCAGGTCAAGATAGAACGGACGATTAACTTCCGTGTAATTTTTCCAGCGCGGATATGAAGCTCAAAGATTTATTAATATAATTTCGACCTAATTCGTTTTCTTGACGCCTACGATTGTCTTTTTGTTTTTGTTCTTATAGCCGGCAGACATAATTACGAAGTATATTGTTCCTGGGAAACATTTTTATTTATAAAATCTAATCTAAAATAAATCTTAAATCTTGTAGCGACAAATTACTGTATTTGGTTATTTTGTTTTTGAAACATTTTTTTTATATATTTTCTTGGACTTAATTCTTAGCTTCATATAAATAAATGAAAACCAGTCACTCAGTCACTACTTAATAATTCAACACTTTGTAGTAATCAGCTAGTAAATATTTACGCGTATAACTATTTTACAGAAAACAGCCAAACCGACTTCAAATGCCTTAACTTCAAGTGAACGTTCGTGAAATTTCTTTTAGTTTTTTAAAGTTGGTTGTTGTTTTTTGAAAAAAAAAAGTTTTTTTTAATGGAAAGGAAGACAAACGAGCAGATGGTTCACCTGATGGTAAGTAATCCCGTCGCCTATAGACACACGTAACATCCGAAGAGTTGCGAGTGCGTTTACAACCTGGGAAGTTGGATAGAATAGGTTAATCGGATAAGATGGGATCGGGATTAGAGAATTGGAGAGGATAGGAGTGGAAAAAGAAAAGGGTAGACATGGCCATCTGGCATCCTCCAATTTTATGCATATTTTATTTTATGGCAACATTATAAACACAACACAGTTGTAATGATTAGAACAAAAACTGATGGACCAATTTTCATCTTTTTACCACAAACCATATCCTGCCAACCACGGCTATATTCTCTCAAATAAAAAAATAATTTTGAAAATCGGTATATATAACTTGCGGGATAATCGATAATCAACAAAAAAAACTAAATATACAGTCTAATTGAAAACCTCCTTTTTTTTGAAGTCAGTCGAAAATTAATCCTGAATTGTTGGTTGTTCTTTTGTTACCTAAACTATTTATGGAATAATTAAATCCATTTTGTATAGCTTGCCACACCTGATTTCGTATAGCTTGGAACAGCGGTTTAACATCGATTATATCTTAAGATATTCAGCTGTATCTAAAAGCATCTTCAAAATCTGATTTTTAAGTAAATTGTTAACATACATTTATATTAAATAGGGGTTAATATTTTTGGCAATGTTTTATAATCGGAATACATATTGTATGTTTTAATATATTATGCTAAAGTATCTTTATTTAATAGCCCTAATTAAACCACACCGTAAAACTGCATTATTTCCTTCATTAAGTCGACATAAAATAAAGTATTCATGACCTTTTGGGTTCACGGGTTTCTATCGAATCAAATAAACCTATTTTATCTTAATTGCTATGCTGGTAACGCACACGAAACTCTTAGGATGTTGTGTGTATCTATGAGCGACGGGATAGCTTTAACATTAGGTGAACTGTCGTTTTTAATCATTTCCATAAGAAAATTAGAATTACCTGCTAAAAGCAAAACATTTACATGATATCATTAATCAGAGGCAGATTATTAGATGAGTGGATGATATATGTAAACATTTCTTCTTAAGGGACTATCCTGACAGTAGTTTAGTAGGTACAATATAATAAAGCCAAAGACATTATAATACGTTTATTAAATTAGTTTGTTATTGAGTTTTAAAATGACCTTAAAATGAACTCGAGAATCACCTTGAAACGGTGATCAGCCCGTATTGTTCTAACCCTACCACAGAATAATAACACGAAGTCATTGTCGTTCCGTGAGATTCGAACACGCGATTTCTCCTGTATAAAGAAAGGGCCTATACCTCTAGGCCCTTTATTTAAAAACCGTGCGTAACCAATGAATGGTATTTGCTTACTTTTTCTGTTTCTTTCGCTTTAATGTTATAGTTGGTTGGTACTGATATATCTTTAAGGTTGTTAACACGTGCCTTATAGATATTTATGATATATTATTAAAGATATATCAGTACCAGGCCTTTTTACACAAATGACACAAACGTTGATGATTTATACTACGATCTTCCACATTATTTCAATCGGCCTGTTTACTTTTCAGTTGGTTGCTTGTGTTGTGTAACCAGGCATCAGAATATATGCTGAACTGAGATATGGTGTCCTTTTAGAAATTGTATTCCAGAAAGGTTTTGTTACCTTCAATTTCAAGGCGTTTATTTTATCAAAAAGAACATTAAATCTTACACTTTATAGTGACAAACACAAAAAAAAATATATAAAAAGATAAGTGCATAAATATTTTTTTTACAAATGCATTTATTTTCTGATTAGTGACCAACTCAACAGTCGTCATTTGAACAATGCAAGGGTTATATTCCTTTATTTTTGTAAGAAGCTTATTGTATATTTGTATTCCTTTAAGTCTTGTGCTTTTATATCATAAGCATGGACATAAATTATTGTAATTGCGGGTAAGATACCGATGTGATTTGTAACGAAAAGTGATGCTTGAGTGTGTATATTTTAAAAGAATTTTTTTTTTGTAAGAACAGATGTACCACTTTGATATCGATAATTATGATTTAATTAGCTTTGTATTTATGTAAATTTGATTCGATAGAGTTAAATAATTAAAATTAAAACAAGATACCAGTTTCAAGAACAATACAATTGATGAGTATGGCTCGTCTATCGTTCTCGACAGGAGACTTTCCCTTAATATGGCGCAAAGCTTATGTTATTCCTTTGCCGAAGATTACTAATCCTTCTTTACATAAATATTTCAGACCTATTTTCATTCTTCCCTTTCTGTCAAAGGTGCTTGACGCTTGTGCACACAAACAATTATCCCAGTTTGTGTACTCCAATAACCTGTTAAGTCCTTTTCAGTCTGGCTTCAGGCTTGATCATAGTACCGTTTCTACGCTTTTAAAATCACTGGTGACGTTAGGGCTACCATGGAGGCTTTTAAAATTACTGTGCTAGTTTTAGTGGACTTTTCCAACGCCTTTAACACCGTCAGCCGTGACATCCTATTATCCACCCTATCTCCTCCCGACCCAATCCTATCCAATAAACCT